>JAVQJF010084178.1:0-11303 GCA_036023855.1 Gadopsis marmoratus | reverse complement strand
TCCATCCCTCCTCCTCGACCAGGGTGCTGCGCCGTCTGTCAGAGATGTCAGCACAATGATGGTGTGGAGAAATAATTTGAAAACTCACTGCGTTTTGCGTTTCTTCCTACTGTCTCTATGCCATGTTCATGGCAGACAGGGAATATTTAATATTGAATTAACAATAACTAGGCTTGGAAAGTGAATGCCTCTGCTTAGAGAGGTGGAGAGCTTTCATGTAGCAGAAGGAGTTGGATAATTTATTTTTTCATTCACTACAGGCTTTTTTTTCAGTCCCATTAAGATTAAACACATCCAAGTTTCTTTAACTGCAGGTCAGGACCTAAAAACGGTGGCGGGTCTACTCCTTTTGGGTCATCATCTATATCCGATATGACAAGACTATTAATATGTTTTAATGAGCTTGGGGCCCAGGGTGAGAGATTATGAATCTCTCATTTATTCCTCAGGCTGAATAGGGTTTAAGAATAATGGCCGGTTAAGAATATGGCTGAACACATATTGCTGTTAAGTGGAAACCTTGTGATGCCAGATTTGGTGAATTTCATATTTTCACTTTTAGTTTATGGGTTTCAGAGTCTTCTATAGGCTAAAAAAATGCTTTGGTTTTTATGAAAACCTGTCAAGCCCCACCGGATAAGCTGATAGCAAATGTTGGTCAAGTTAAAAAGACAGCTTCTAAATGTCAGCTCTTTCACCTGACAGCAGTGGCATGCACCTTTTCGGTAATGCTTTGATCAATATTAATAGTTCACATAAGAGTATATAAGAGTTCACAAGTCTACTACGGTTGACCACTGAGCACCTCTTCAGGAGTAAATTGATGTTATAGCTCTGCGAAATGCCTCTCAGCAACGTTTGAGGTTAAACACACAATACATTGTTATTCTGCTAATATCCTGACTGACTCACTGACAGTGAGTTTAAAATGTAATTTCAAAATGACCAGTACCAGTAACCATATCTTCCACAATAACTGATGTTGTAAAAAATTCACCCATGAATATTAGATAAGTGAAAGACAACCACACAAAGATTTTAGGTTTACATTTACATCTTACCTGACAACCATTGTCATTTGCTACTGTTGACCCCCCACCACCACCACCACCAGACACACACACACACACACTGCTATTCACTAAGTCTTGCAATGGATTTTGCCTCCTTCACTGACAAAATTCAGTAAATTAGACAAGCTTTCAGTTCCTCAGTATCAGGTGTCGGTTATGTTTTGCATCCACTTAAAATCCATACATAAATTTCAATGGCCAGATAAAGACAATTACAAAATCAGGTTACTATCAGTTTATGAATATATCAAGAATTAATGGACTTACGGTATGTCTCAGTAAGCTTTGGAAAATCGCATCTATGTGTTTATCTTCAGTAACACTGTCTTCACAGGTCTCTAATAAGTTGATCAGACAGCTGCAGCTGACCTCACTAAGACCAGGAGAGACCACATCACTCCAATTCTCAGATCTATACACTGGCTTCCTGTGTAAAGTGATTTTTAAAACACTACTGTTGCTTTATAAAGCACTGAATACATTAGGGCGAAAATACATTTCTGAGCTGCTGCTTTGTTATGAACTAAATTCAGAGAAGCAGCATTCAGTTTTTATATACAACATATGGGGATCAAATTCTTGAGTGCTGCTCCAACTCTGAATTCTTTTAAATCTGGGCATAAAACGTTTATGCTGCTGCCTTTTATTAAGTTAATCTTACTACTTACTCATATCTTGCACTGCACAGCAATTTTTATTCTTCTGTTTAACCTGTTTGAATCTATTTTAGCTTATTTCTATCTTCTGTTATTTTACTCTTTTAAATCCTATTTAAATGTGTCTTTTTATATCGCTTTGTGTGTCTTTTATGTGTTCTTTTAATGCCCTTATTTAAAGTGCTTTGAATTGACTTGTAGAAATGTGCTATACAAATAAACTTGCGTTGCCTTTAATAAAGATCAGGTGCAAGCAGAAAGGCAGGGAGAGCAGAAGGAGGAGGAAGGAAGAGTAAAGGAGAAAAGAAATGTTTATTTGCTATATTTGTATTTGGTCTGAATTTATACCATACCATTTATACCATATTTGCAACTATAAAACAGTATTTATGTATATATGACAGCTACATTCACCTTAAAAGCTGCAGTAATAGTGTACCTGTACTGCACTATTTTGCAGTTTTGTTGGGGCGTTTTCTCTTTGGCAGAAGCTTCAGTGACTAATCCTCCACCTTTCAACGGTACTAGTAATCAAGCATTTTGCCTGTCAACTAAGTGTGAGGCAAAGCTTTCATTTCACACCTGAACTGGTGTTCTGTTATAATATGACTGCAGTTGTGTATATGTATGTGTGTTGCTCTTAAGCTCGAGTCCAGTATTATGAAGCAGAACATTTTGGCAATTTTATTCTTGTTGAAGTCTGCGGTATTTCATTGGACTCTGTATGCTTATACTGAAAGATTTTACCCAGTATGCGTCAGATTATTTGTCTATACATCACAGCGCTGCACAGGTAGTGAGGTTCATGTCTCACCAGCAGCAGCACAGATTGTCCGAACAAGATATCCACAGAAAATAAAACTATGAAATAAAAAAATATATATTTATGTGTTTAAATGAACTGAATATTGGAAAACTCTTGCTTTTTATTGCTGGTAATGACTGAGTCTGCCTCGTTCCTGCAGGGGGAGCTCCTGAGCCCATGTCGGTGCTGTGGGTCAGTACGCTGCACCCACCAGCCCTGCCTCATTAAATGGATCAGCGAGAGAGGTTCCTGGGCCTGTGAGCTCTGCTACTACAAATATCAGGTCATTGCCATCAGCACCAAGAACCCACTACAGGTGAGCTGTAGGTGTAAAGCGCAGCACGGTAGAAATTTAAAAGAAGATTTTGCCACTGTGAAAATATTTACAAGTTGGGGATTATGACCAAGTTGTTGTAGGTTCTTGGATAATAGGCTCTGGCAAGATGCCAGTTCGATGAAAAACCCAAACCACTGAGTACTAAAATATCTGTTTTGTCATTGACTTGTTTATGGGAACAGGTATGTGAGTGAGTCCCAAGTCCTTCTCCTCTAGGACTCATTTCAACACATATTTGGGACAAAACATCTATACTTTACTGCAGCTCTAGTTATACTCTAATCATAAACCGAGAAATTCAACTAAAAATGAAAGTTTTTGAATTTTTTTCCCTCTGATCTCCAGAACAGAAAGATTGTAGAAGCAATTTCTCCCTCATTTTTAGACTTTGGTGATATAATAAGGTCATTTTTCCAGGCAGCTGCGATCTGTGAAAGACCCGGTTTTTGATTTGATGCTTCATATTTCTAAAGTCAGCGGCAGCATTGCCTGAAGTTTTATATATATTTATTTTCATGTGAACAAATCTTTATTTTCAAATGCTTAACAAAATGATAGATACAAATAATTCAAACGTTTTGCATGCACATACTATATACCAGCCCCATGCCTGCATCCTGGCAACATTCCCTGAAGTTTGATAGTTTAGGAATCTGATTATCAGCCAGGTTAACTTACAATTAATGCTTTTTAATCAGTGATTGTATCTTCCTCTTGTTGGTACTTCTCTCTATGTATTTGTTCTCATTCGTGTCCCACAAAGTGTTTTCCAAGCATGCAGTGAAGATAAAAGCAAAATAAGAATGAAATACAAAGAGCTAAGCTGTACTGTTCTGTGTTTTCCTGCAGTGGCAGGCCATCTCCCTGACAGTGATAGAGAAAGTGCAGATAGCAGCAGCCATCTTGGGCTCCCTGTTCCTGATGGCCAGTATCTCCTGGCTGGTGTGGTCATCTTTCAGCCCGTCGGCCCGCTGGCAGAGACAAGATCTGCTTTTCCAGATCTGCTATGGCATGTACGGCTTTATGGATGTCGTCTGCATCGGTGAGGTGCTAGATTTCACATTACATGTATTACTTTTCTAATTTAATTTGATTCGTATAATTCCTCTTGGAATGAGAGTGTGCATTTTAAGACTGAGAATGACTTTGAGTGCGTCCAGTCTGGTCACATTATTCCAGATACATTACACATTCAACAGGCAATGCACGGTTTTCAGTAATCAATAATTAGACCCGCGGCTCTGCACAAATGATTGTGAATGCCATGAACAGTTTACACTATTGACAATCAAAACAACAAATCTATACCACATGTTGACTAATTCATATACATTTTGAGTGTGTGAAATCTTATTGTATTACACTGTCTTGTAATTTGTATTGCACACGTGATTGTTTAGATGCTTTTATTAATCATTTTTTAATATACACTGTATTACAGTTCCTATGTTAAAGATGATGAAATGCTCACAACTAACTTGATTAATTAAACATGACTGCTGAACGTTCCAATTTTTTTGGAGCAGTGGTTTTCATATATTAAAATGCATTTCACTATAATAAAAGCTACAGCACACAACTCGGGCACATTTTAAAGACCATCGTGTGCTGATATAACACAAAAGAAAAAAGGTGCACTGAAGCGTTTTCAACTGTCTTCTGGATTTGTGTGGGCGTCCAAATTGAAACCGCTTTAAGCCTGCTGTCCTCCTGTGGAGCCCGGGGGCCCGTGTGTTGTGGATGACTGTGTGATGGCATCTCACATTAAGAAAAACTCTGACTGCCACTGCAGCAGACAGCGAGATGAGAGGAAGAGGAGATTGATTGTCTCCGGTTTGGTGGCGAGGATTGACTGTGGAGTGATTAACTGCACTCTACAGAGATTACCTTGTCACCTGGCAGACATTAAAGAGCAAAGCCCCGACTTTCACTTATCCACAAAGTTAGAATGGGAGAGAAACAGCTGAAGAGGAGAGGCAGGACTTTATCAACAAACTTAATAAATATATAAGTATTAATATCCATATTTGGTAGTACAGCTTCTATGTAGGGTTCTGTATACTGGTTGTAGTGGTGATGATGATTGTACAGAAGGTAATCAGCTCAGGCTAAGCAGACTAGAAAAATATTCCATTGATTAAGAATTTCCGTCTACGTGACTTTAATATGAAAAAGATTGCAGCAGAGTCTCTTTTGTTACTGATGGATTTCAATTTTCCAGAGTTCTTCACTTTTTCCACTGAGTTCAATGAACATGAATCAATAAGCAATTTTAAACTGTGATAAGATGTTGTCAAACAACCCCAGAGAAAAGATGCATCATTTTGCTAACCTAAATCCAAAAGTGGTGAGTATTGCTGTGTCATAAGTTGCGACATGTCTACAATTTTTCCAAGAAAGATATTATCTCGGGGTTATGGTGCGATACTTTAAAGACGAGTTGTTTTGTTCTCTTACTCCCTCAGCTAATACTTCCTGCAGACTTCAACACAGTGCAACTACCACTGCAGAGATATATATCACTTTGTGGTGTCATTACGACTGCTGCCTGACAGTGACATTGTCTAATTGATGCTCTCGTCTCCACAGCACTAATCGTCCACGAGGGACCTTCTGTGTTCCGTATCTTCCACCGCTGGCAGGCCGTGAACCAGCAGTGGAAAGTCCTGAACTATGATAAGTCTATGGACAGCGATGACTTGAAGAACACCACTGTCGACAGGACTCTGTCTCAGCCCAGCCCGGGCTTTCAGACTGGGGTAGGAGCGTCCGCCTCCACCTCCTCGTTGATGGTGGTAGCCTCCACAGCTGCTGGCTCCACCTCTACAAATGTGGTGATGGCTGCAGGAGGACTGGGAGCACATGTGGACCCCAATAGCGGGAGCACAGTGCCAGACCAACACTGTCCCTACAACATCCTCCATCTCCTCAGCCAGCTGAGGCAGCCGGAGGCCCGCAGCCAACCCAGTAATAGTACACGAGAGCTGGTCATGAGAGTCACTACAGTCTGAGGAGTCAGCTGAGGCCTTATCTCACATGGAGGAGAAAGATTTATGAACCAGCTGACAGTTGGAAAAAAAGTCTTAACTGCACTGGATTAATACCATGTTCTTGTTTGTTTCCAAATGCATCTCTGATGTCCTTACATGGATTGAATAAAAGTCGAAGTTGTCTGATTTGCAGAATTGGTTGGAAAATAGTTATTTTGGATGATTGGGGTAAAGTATATTTGCTAATATTGTGCATAGATGTTCATTCCTGTTTGGAAACAAAATACGGTGAGGAGAATCCAAGCTCAAAGGTCCCCTTACTATTGGTTGAGAGCTTTCAACCACATGTCAGTTGACAGTTCCGCCAGCTCTATTCTATGAACAAAGACTGTGAGATGCTGTTGAAAAATTTAAGCTTAGATTCTCATAACCATAAATTGCTAACATTTTTACCTGGACATCTGTCAGTATTATTATATAACGATGATCTAAAAATCAACTTTTTAATACATTTTTAATTTTAATCTGGATCTGCATCAAAGCAGGGATAATTAGTGACAATTATGGGATACATTTAGGATTTTCCTCATTTAAGTAAGTGCCGTAGTTAATGACAAAATCATCGAAAAACTACCATATCTCTGCATGCTACATTGATGTGCTGCAACTTTTCTCTGTTGTCCAGATGCTTTGTGGTACTAGAACTGCAAATGCAGCAATCAAATCTACAAAAACTTACTCTTAACTTTTAATTATTTCTGGTTCTTTTCACTCAGTTCCTTACTATGTAAGGTGGAAACATTTCTGAAGGGGCAACACCTGTTAACCGTTGTCATATTAGATGGTGTAAGGCTCCATCACACATAGCACTGCAGTTTCGGTGATATTCTAATCCTGGAAGAATCCATGGAAGAATTTCAAACATCTATCTTTTAGCATAGTTAACAATCATGAAGGTGAGGGATTTCCAGAGATGCCACTGTTGAATTTGTCACACAAAGATGTTCTATTAAAGGTGTCTGATCAGAGAGGATATTACAGTAAGTGTGATGTGGTTTAAATCTATGACCTGATGTAAATGACAAAGAAAGGAAACATCCAGAGTAGTTAACAGGCAGCCTAAATTAATTTGTAAGCCTTATATTCAGTTTTTAACTAAATCATTGCAGGTTTGATGCACTGTTTTGAAAGAAGCTTGCTTTTCTTTGTACTTTATCTTTGATGACTTGTTTTCTCTTCTGACTCCATTATGTGATTTTGTTGACTGTATGAAAAGTTTTGAGTATGCTTTTGCTCTTTTTGGAACACAGTTTTGTGCCACGTATTCTCAGAAATGTGACGTTTTACGGTATTTCCAACAATACATCTGAACAATGGAGGAAAACGATATTAAGGAAGGACAGTCATCAGCTTGTTTGCTTAATTGCATCTGCCACTATCTCCACGCATGAAACATGTTTCTGCTCCGAAGCAGTGGTGTCAGTTGGAGTCCATTAGGGACATATTCATGTTCACATTTGGATCACAAAGCCAGTGATTTCCTCGTCTCTTGGCTTTCAGATTCAGATATGCCCTTTGATATTTCTTCACAGCTCTTGATTCATATCCATGAAAGATCAGGTTTATCCCAGGGGACACCAGATCACTAAAACATTTTGTTGGAGGGAAGAAACTGTTAAAAACACTCTGATAACGGGGCGGACGGGGGGGGTTATTGATGTTACACATTGATTTCCAGTGTCAACAGACTGACTGAAACTCTGCATTATTCTACAGTTTCTCATTTGGATGCCGTCTCCTAAAAAAGAAAAACCCCATTTTGATGCTAATATTATCCTTTAGAAGCGAAGAGCCAAAGCTGATCATAGTGTGAAACATTTTTCCAGAGCTCTGCCTCAGATGCCTTTGAGCCTTTTCCAACATGCATTACATTAAAGCACATCATTAGCTTAAAAATACATCTTGATATGAATGATCTGTATTTAAGTGATGCTGGAGCTTCATTTCATGCCATTTATTTTTTTATTCTTGTAGGTTTTTGCAATGCAGCAATACAACTTGTCTTATCAATATAACACTGTTTACATGTTTAACAAAGTATTTCACGCTGTCAAAAAAGATAATCATGAAGTGCATTACCTGCTTTCTGTTTAGTATTATTTCTAATTAATCTCCACATTACCTGGTGGATGTGATATTTAGCAACTCTGCTATTCTTCATCATAATCAAATGCCAGGAGTGCAGTATCGGCAGAGAATCAGGTAGCGCTGTGATTTTCTGCTGAATTATTTAAGTAATGAAACGCTGATATCAATGGGTGGGAGCTGCTGTATAGAACCAACTTGCAAGGAGCTGGGAGGTTGCAGAGAGTTCGTTGTGAATCTGCCTGCCTCAGTTCTCTTCACGCTGTGTCTCTGTAAATTCACAGGCACGCACACCTCAGTTTGATAAAACTCACAAAACAACCAAAGCCATAGGAGTTTATTACCTGAATGCCATCTATCAGGATTAATATGGATCTTTAAATCTTTAACTGTTCTCGGGTGCACATGTTGAGATAATCTCTATTTCATGCTTAGGAAATGGCATACAGCATGTTGAGTTCCTGTAGATGGTGTTGGAGCTGGGAGTGTGAAGTCGCACTTACTTTTAATGCTGTATTTTCAATTTAAAGTTATCTCTGTTCTTATGAATGTCGTTTTAAACAGTACACCAACCCCTGCAAGTCGGGCTTCAGCGCCATTTCCATTCATAATCCTCAGGTTTCATTTAAACACTGGATAACCTCAACACTCTTCTCCCATGAGAAATAATTATATTTTTTGCATAAAATAAGAGCAAAATTGGAACCAAGGCAGAACAACTGCGCCTTAGCTTGAAGGATGACAAAAACCGAAGTCTTTCATGAAACTCATCATTCAGAGTTTCCATCCAATTTAAAAACTTTTAATATTTCTATTAATGTTTCTTTTAATAATTCTGCTAAAGCAAATAATTGAGGCACTTTACACAGCCTGAACGTGAACGTAAAAAGAGCCAGCTATTTCAGAGGGGTCATCTTTCTCCTGGTTGGTGTACAGTGTAATGAAACTGTTGTACGTGTTGCTTTCATCTGCAGAAAATTGACCCAAAAAGGATTTTTGCAGACTATATAGAACACTGAACCTTTGAAACTGGGAAATTGCATACAGCTAATGTGTTATTCAAGCAGGTCATCTGAAGTCTGAATCACACTGGCAGAAAGCACTGCATCGGCTCCCTGCAACCTCTCCTATCTCTGAAAATGAAAAGGAGCATTTTGAAGAGCTGAGATGAAATGACGGGTGTTATAGAGAAGCTAGACGCATTGATGGTCATTGACAATGCTGGGGGAAATTGCAGGAGAGGCGGCCTTTACACTTATGGTCAGATTCTTCTTTTTGAATGCAGAGACATACATCTGTCCTTTTTCTACACCCACTTACACCTGCTCAAGGCTCTGGGGCTGCTGGAGCCTGATGCATGAGTCTTTAATTAGTTACAGTTCAAATGATCTGCATGGTTTTGGACTGTGGGAGGAAACCTGAGCACCCACAGGAAACAAACACAAGAAGAAGCCCCAAATAGGATGTCTAGAGCTGAGATACACACCCAGGACCTTTTTGCTGTGAGATGACAAGACGAACCACTGCATCACCACCAAGCAACACCGTACCCATTACTTCTAATCAGTACTTTATCTTTCCATCATGTAGGAAACAGAACCAATTGAAAAGATGAAAGGCATCCTGCACTTCACTTGTCAAAAATGATCATCAGTAATAAAAATGATTCTTAGTGACATGTTGTTGCAGCTTGTGTTCTCCCCCTGGTGGCTCATTGATGTACTGCTCTTGAGGAGTAGCAAAGCCCCTGGTGCCCCCATGACCTGTGTCATGCCATGACAGTCTCCCATTGTGCAAGAAAGCGTGATGCAGAGCCCTGTAGGGTGTTGGATAGTGCAGTGCATGCATCTGGTTCCCTTTTTAGCTTTTTTGACCCTGCCCCTCAGCCTGAGTCCACCACTGTTGAAAGTTACGGAGTTATTTGAATACCATTTTATGGTCTTTCCTTCAGTATTTTCAGAACACAATTTTTCTTTCTATTAAATTATATTTCACAGCAAGCTGTCACACCTGGTCAAAGTCTACAAGAAAGTTTGTAACCACTTGGATTTACCTATAATTTATTTATCCGGTTAACTGTTCAGTTATTCAATTTTATTTCCCAGCATGAAGGTTTGAATGATGCTTCAAGCTATATGCACACTGTCAGGAAAACCTGAATCATCCTGTAAAATATTCACCATGCATATGATTTTAATGTAGAACTCCCCCGGTAGCTAAAAGTCACAAAAAAGAAAAACCCAGAGGACATGACCTTTGTAGATTCAGATATTTATGTTCAGCTCGTAAAATCTGATGCAATGTTACAGACTAATCTACCCAACATATAACGTTTGCTCGATCTCCATGAGCTGCAACCCTGACATGCTGCTTACATACCTAAAATACATGAGTAATAATCATCCAACATTATAATATGTAGATGTTATGATGTAACACTCGGAAAGGAGCCAATTTGCATAATGACTATTTCTTAGATTAAGTACATTTTTGCACTAACACTTACTCACTATGTATTTCTACTTAAAGTCACTGTGCGAAGAATTAGAGCCTTCTTTACTTTGGCGGCATAAAGTAGTATTGTTGCTATAATGCAGGAACATTTTCCAAAAAAAATCCAAGCTATCAGACTTTGTTAGGGATAGAACGATAAAGTCCTGGATTTACGTTTCTATTGTTGTCTCTTGTGGTGGTACTGATGGTTTTAATTAAGTAAAAAATCACAAGTAAAATACTCGTGCACCACTGTCTCATAAACTGTAACATACAGTGCATTCAGAAAGTATTCAGACCCCTTCAGTTTGTTCACATTTTGTTATGTTGCAGCCTTGTGCTAAAATTGTACATCAATCTACACTCAGTACTTGATACTGACAAAGTGAAAACAGGAATGCATTTCTGAAGGCACTGTATATGGGCTCCCTTAGTCACAATATAAATATGTTCTGCTAAGAAAAGAATCCCGTAGATATTTGTTATCAGCATACAGATGTAAACATTAAGTCTCATCAGTGTAGTAATGGGTAAATTCCTTGTGTGCCCAAGTTTACTGAGGTCACTATAATCATTGCTCTTCATTCCTCTCCTCTTGGTGCACAGCTGCTCTACCTGTAAATGTTAATCTGGATGCAGCAGGCATATAAAAAGAGTGTTGCCCAGGAGAAACAATCTCAGTTGGCTGCCCGCTCTCTTAATCGCTCACTTGCTCACTCAGCATCTCTTCAGAAATACATCCTTACACACACACACACACACACACACACACACACACACACACACACACACACACACACACAC
>JAVQJF010084157.1:0-51532 GCA_036023855.1 Gadopsis marmoratus | reverse complement strand
GAGTATTTTTGCACTTTAATTTATTTGTGTAAAGGATCGGAGTCCTTCCGCTACTACTGTAGAAATTAGGCACAGCAACAATACTTATGCAATGGGTGAAAGTTGATGAGCTGTTGGAGTGTTGTTGTTGTTGGAACAGCCAGCTGATGCATAAAACCAACACCTGTCATCTACCATCATAACAGTATGTGAAGTGAATACAACCGGCTTTACTCTCCTATTTGCTTTTCACTCACACTTGAGCAACAAGACACAGCATCCTGGCTGCTACCCAGTTTCTGTGAGGGAATATGTGAATCTCCAGCACTGTTAACATACACTACGTGGGAAACACTTGTGCTTTAAAATGAAATGAAAGGTGTTGAGAAGCGAGAAGTCATTCTACAACATTTAACGTTTGACTATGAAACCTGAAAGGTTGTTGATACTGCATGGATCCTTCTTTAGGGTGGATACTATAAGGCCTGCACCCTCATCCACATTGAGGTTAATAGAGTCTTATTGAGTCCTGTTGAGTCCATGAAGCCAACGCGTCCACCTGTGCATCCAGATAAACAGTTTGGTCACACCTACAGGGAAGCTCCTGGGCTGACGGATGGATCTGAAGTACTGTATGAACAACAATAAGTTCACATGCAAGAGTTAAATCACTGATTCTAGTCATAAAATCATCAACTACTATTACTATGCAGCAACTGTGAACTGTTAGAGGAGTTAAAGAAATAATACGAGGTGACTGTTTTGTTTGTCTTGTTTTGTGAGATGAGGTTATCTAAGATGAGCTAATAATAAATCACATAGGCACATTAATGTGGTCTGAAGTTTGAAAAGAACGTAACCACCTTGCAGGCTCAAATACCTCTGCGAAGTTACAGTAAAGAAAACCTGCATTAATTGTATTGTCTGATATATTTGTACATGTCTTGACTTTGACATAGGAGGCTTTTGTACCGGGACGCTTATGTTGTAGCGTCTCTTCACGTTCAAAGACACGTTCCCCTCCCTTTTCATGCTTCGCCCACTCTGTGTTCTCATTAAAGATTATGAATCATACTTTTATGGCATCAAAGGAGGACACTTCATAATCTGTAGCACGTACACACTGATAGGTAGTCCTGCAAACATTTCCCATTTCAAAATGATGGTGAACACTGGACTGGTTGTCAATAGACATTTAGGGTTTTTAGAAAACTGTCAATGATTTAGACCACATCTGATGCACCTCCTGAAGCAGCAGTGAGTGGTAATACAGTATAAAGCTGTAACATCTATTAGCAAGATTCATTATTAATACTGAATCAAAGAATTCACCAGAATGCAACGGGGTTACAAGTAGAAGATGAAAAAAGGTCATGCTGTCCACGGTGCTGGGGAGACAGAGTGAGAAGGATGCCAGCTCAGGCTCCTGCATGCTGAGCTGCTGGATGGTAGTGCTGCTTGGGTAGTCATTATTGTTGATGCCATAGTGAAATGCCTATAGCACTGCTGATGAGAGACGAACATTCCTCCTTTTCATGTGACGGGACACTATGTGTGTGGTGACAGATGCATAATGTGTCACGGCACTGATTTTCATGGAATCTGATTGACAGTGAGAGAAAAACTGTTGTTAAAGTCAGATGGCATAGACCTACAGGGTTTGGAATCTCTTTGATGCAAGTCTGTAAACTCCAAGAATCTATAAATATATTGTAACGCCTTCTGAGCTGCATGCAAAGTGCATTACAGTATATTTCAAAATAGATCACAATGTTACAGCAATTATTTGACTGTGTTTGTGATGAACATGTTTGCCATGTCTTCACAATGGCTCCTTTTCAGAATAAAACCATGATGAGAATTTTGCTTTTCAGTCTGGAAAACCAAGCAGGCTTTGTGTTGTTACACACACACACACACACACACACACACCTACACACACACACACACACACACACACACACACACACACACACACACACACACTGTGAGAGGCCTGATCTGACATGCAGGGTAACATACTCAGGTCTAGAGGTGAGATATTGCCCCCTGGTGGTCAATTGCTAACAAAAGGGGGGCTTCTTGTCTCTTTCAGAAAGTGTATATTAAACCTGAATGCTAATTTTGCCTCATGTTTTCCCCCAATCCGTTTATAATGAATGTGCGTCGTGCAAAGTCCCTTCAGTTACACAAAACATCAGATCACAGTTTTAAAATCAAAAACTACAGCTGTAAAATTCAAATCCCTGTAAGTGACAAATAAAGTTCACAATTAATTTTGGAAAACTCAGCTGCTGCTGAGCTGCCCAAAACACCAAGTGCACAGCATCCTACACAAAGTCCAGTTCAGTTTGTCTAAATCCAGCTGTATCAAAATGAAAGAGGAAGATGCGCAGGTGCTGGACAGAAAGTGGGTGGTGCCTTGCAGGAACCTGGAAAACCTAGGTGACGTCGTGTACAGGGTCCAGCTATCACCAGATATTGGTACACGAAAGCCCTGACGTCTAACCTTCAACACATATTTAGTTACAAATGTACTTACTATTTTAGGCTTCTTGTACCCTTAACTCTCTTTATAGCGCTTTACAATTTAAAAAATGATTTAAAAGTGTGTGACCATATAAGGAGAGGTTATTGCTTACACTACATTACATGTGCCATACTGCAGGTGTACTGTACTGTCTGTTTAGAGAGCAATGGATCATCACTATTCAAACATGACCAGTGACGTGTTATTTATTTTGATTGATTCTACCACTTTGTATTATTTTTCTACATCATCATAAAGGAAGCCAGATGTGACAGATTCTAAACTTAATCCTGATCAATCATTGGTCAGTTACTGTCAGCTACTTGACCAACCACCACTGCTTCAGCCACTATCAAATATGTAAACGGGACTTTTATATTAAAATATGGCATTTCTTTACATGGACTTCACTTATATAGCGTTTTTCAACCTTAACGGTTCCCAAAGCGCTTTACAGATTGGTCCCATTCACCCATTCAGACACTGACAGCGGTGTCTTGCCCAAGGACACTTCAACATGTGGACAGGAGGGGGCAGGATCGAACCACCAACCCTGTGATTAGATTTAGATTTAGATTTATTATTGTCATTACATGTTTACACAAGAACGAAATATGTTCTCAGGGACCGAGAGCGCACAATACACAGTACATAATAACTAAACATTAAAATATCTAAAACAGCTAAAAACTAAAACAACTATAAACAGCACATCCGTATGTACAAAGCACAGTAACACACAGGGCGGGCACAGTCAAGTTAGTTTGCAAGACCTGGAATTCACCAGTCTCCCTGCCTCTGGGTAGAAGCTGCGTTTGAGTCTAGTTGTTTTGGCCTTGATGCTCCGCGGCCTCCTACCCGAAGGAAGGGGTTCAAACAATTTATGGGCCGGGTGAGAGGGATCCCCCATAATGCGCACTGCTCCCACATCTGCTGATATAAATGTCTTCAGTGGAAGGAAGGCTGCTGCGAGTGATCTTCCGAGCGGTTTTCACCAGTCTCTGCAGCGCCTTCCTGTCAGCAGCTGAGCAATTCCTGTACCAGGTGGTGATGGAGAAGGTCAGCGCTGAGGTGTTGAGTCCGGCCTGCCTCCTTAGGAAGTGTAGGCGTAGGACAACCTACCTCCTGAGCCACAGCCGTCCACTTCAGCAATCAATTCACTATATTTTCAAACATGTAATTGTGACCAATAACTCCCTGAATACAGTTTCTACACTGCTTAAGTACTAAAAATGATTTCTGTCAGATTGATTGTAATTAAAATTCATTTAAAACTACTACATCTTTCCTTCTCCTTGAGTTTCCATCAAACACGAAACAAACCCCTCATTTTTTTCAGTAAACACATTTTTATTTGGTAGCAAAAACACACCTCAGGACAACAGTATTACGTGGGCAGCCTCCTAAGGGTGTCGAACTGTTTCAGTTACAGGGCACACACAGGGAAGACATATACTACCTACTGTAGCAGGCAAGAAATTAGTTGACCAACAATGCTGAAGCACCGTTTCACTACATTCACATTCCATTGACAACACCACTGTCCATTTGATGCACAGTTTTGCAGGAAATAGCTGGTTGTGGATGGAATAACTGTTGCATAAATTGTTGAGTGTTTCTATTTTTGCTTTCATACTGCAATTTGCACACTTTTTTCACCTTCGGAGACGGAGCTACTTTTTCAGCACAGACAGATATCAGACATACAAAATAAATTCTTTGGTCCCTTTCAAATCTTTGGTAGTGTTAGGATCATGTATTGCTTCATGAAAAACATGCATAGGCTCTATTGGAGACGGGCTGGCAAGCATTTTACTTCAAACTTGTTTATTATGGTAGTTGAGGGGTGAACTGTAAGTATAAAACTATCAGAGAGGCAGAGGAGATCATTGCAGACATGTAGCAACACCTCTAAACTAGACAGCTCAATCCTCAATAACCTCAGAGGACTCAGACACCACTCTGCCATCCTTGGTCTCAATCATCTTGATAACGACGTTCTTCTTGCTCTGGGTGGTGCTGTAGCCGCCGCCGCCGCCGCCGCTGCTGCTGCCGCCGCTGAAGCCACCCAAGCTACCGCCACCCATGCTGCCGCCGTATCCGCTGCCATATCCGCTGCCGTATCCACCGCCATATCCGCTACTGAATCCGCTGGAGTAGCTGCCCGAGTAGCTGCTCTTCATGGTATCCATGGGGAAACCGCTGTAACTTGCTGTTGAGAGGAGGGAAGAGAAAAGTGTTAAACCCGGAATCTGATCAAACTGAAATGTCCAATCCACAAAGACCATCTGACATGGCTTCAGTCAATAAAAAGACAATGAAGGTGAGGGTGACGAAGATGTCTTACTGCTCTGTTGGGAGATGTTGACAGCCTTGATGCCGTTCGCAAGCCTGTCCTCCTCGCCCTCCAGCAGTTTCCTGTAGGTGGCGATCTCAATGTCCAGAGCCAACTTGACGTTCATCAGGTCCTGGTATTCTCTGATCTGGCGTGCCATGTCCTGTTTGGCTCTCTGCAGGGCATCTTCCAGGTCCCTAATGCGTGACTTGGCGTCCTTCACTGCCATCTCACCGCGCTCCTCAGCCTCAGCGATCTGGGCCTCCAGGTTGGCACGCTGGGAGGAGAATTAATGTATTTTAATATAAGGCTTTGTCCACTCTCCTGATTGTTAAATGACAGTAAAAAAAAAAAAAAACTACATACAATGGCTAAGAATGCCATAGCGTGGTGTCAAAACACTTTCCCGTACCTGCCCTTTGACGGAATCAATCTCTGATGTCAGCCTCTGGATCATGCGACTGAGGTCTGCAATCTCTGTCTTGGTAGACCTCAGGTCATCTCCGTATCTGCTGGCGGATGTCTGCATCTCTTCAAACTAAATAAATATCAACAAAACAAGACATTACAAACCGGAAACCCTACTGGTCAGGTGCTGTATGTACTGATTTATGAACTGACCTTTCTTTAAATATCAGTTTAACATATTAATTTAACTCATGGTCAGGAGGGTTTTGCGACACACACCATATTAACAAATATGAAACCTGAACATGAGAAACATTTAAAAGGAGTTCTCCATCACCTTGGTCTTGTACCATGACTCTGCCTCTGCGCGACTGCGGTTGGCTACATCCTCATACTGAGCCTTGACTTCAGCTACAATGGAGTCCATGTCCAGGTTGCGGCTGTTGTCCATCTCAACAATGACTGAGGTGTCCTTGATCTGTCCCTGGAGCTCACGCAGTTCCTGCAGAAGTACACAAAAAAAAGAGATGAGTCAAGATGCTGAACAGATGCTGTGAAAAACCTTAAATTCAGCGAAGGAAAAACCTTTTTTGCAGTGAATCAACAAACATCATGAGCGTGATATGACTACATATACTTCTATATGACTATATAGACAAATCACAAATAATGCGGATGAAAGCAGCAGGGAGGTTTAAAAGCCAGGAGGCGAAGTAGGAAGCTGATTTTGTGCCGTACCTCCTCATAGATCGACCTGAGGAAGTTGATCTCATCTGTCAGACTCTCCAGCTTGGCCTCCAGCTCCACCTTATTCATGTAGGCCTCATCGACATCCTGGAACCAATAAACATGTTTGTTAGAATGAGACATCACAAAAAGCCGACACTGTGTTCAGGAAAAAGTGCTGAAAGAAATTGAAGACAGGGTGAAAAATGCGCAACTCAAAGAGTAAATGATGATGCTGACCTTCTTGATGAGGACAAAGTCGTTCTCGCACTCTGTGCGCTTGTTGATCTCATCTTCATACCTGAGGGAGAAAACAATGCAGTTTGTGGTTAGATGTTGGATATTCATTTAAAATCTCATGTTCCTGTTCAGTTCTGAGAGTTTAAACACTAATGAAACACTAGGGGGTGCAGTAAGTCCATCCCTAACTCTTGGACTCTTTTGAGACATTTGTCTGAGGCAGCTAAGCCTGAGGAGCCAGCATGTGTGCATTCAGGCTTGTGTCCTCCTGTGTGAAGCAGTAGACAGCCTTGCTGACAGCCAACTCGCTAAATGATTTTTACCTCCAATCATATGTAACGTAATGGGCGTTCGGAGCACGCTTCCTCACTGTTGCAATTCCCTGGAGTTGGTATGACGCAAGACAATGGACAGATGTGGGGAGTAGTCCACATAAAGATTAACACAGTGTAGTAAAAGGTTGGTCTTGACGCTCAAATCTTAGTTGAACTGTTTGTCCAAATGTTAAACAAAAATTCAGCTTTTTTTATAAATATTTTTTCTATGCATTTTGAAAACCGTCCAGTGCGTCCTAAATTAAAAGGATCATTCCAAGAAAACCCTTATATAGTGGAACAGTTCCTTTTTAGCCCTCATTGCCCCAATCTACACTCACTTGTTCTTGAAGTCCTCCACCAGGCCCTGCATGTTGTGCAGGTCGGCCTCCAGCTTCATCTTGTCGTTGCCCAGGCTGTCCAGCTGTCTGCGCAGGTTGGCGATGTAGGCCTCGAACATGGCGTCGATGTTGGAGCGGGTGGTGGTCTGTCCCTGCAGCAGGTTCCACTTGGTCTCCAGCATTTTGTTCTGCTGCTCCAGGAAGCGAACCTAAAAGGTAAAATTACGGTTATTTATTTGAATTACTAGTAAGCAACCAGTCAAAAAGCCTTTACAACGAATCAGTCACGTGTGTGTTTACTGTAACGAATATGTGAAGACATATTCCTTGTCATCAGTTATGAATTATTGTGAATTTCCTGTAAAAGTATCAGCTCTGCCCTAATGTAACAAGCATCATGGCCTCTGGGTTACCATCCCAATAATCAATCATCACGATCAATGTCGCCATCATGTCCTGCCTCCTATTCATGGTCTACACTCTTTGCTGTTCTTGTCTATCTTTGGAGCTTTGTGAGCTGCTGTTGGCTGTGTTTCCAGACTGGCCGTGCTTTTCCAAAGGAAGGCCTGACGTACGCGCATCCTGACAGGAGGTGGGCAGAACAAGACTAGGTTGGAAAAAGCTGGTGATGGAGGAATGGGTCTAGTTAACCCTTTTCCTGCATGTCTTCCTGTTTTGGTATAGCAAGGTTGGCGGCCAGAGAAGACAAACAGAGAGAGAGAAGGGAGTGAAACAAACATACATCCACATGCAGATGCAGAAAGCTCAATATTTTACTGCATTATAGATGTGATGAGGGAAGAGTACAAAGCCAGGTGTAGGTGGAGGGGGAGAGTAATATATTATATACATAGAGAGAGAGAGAGGAGGAGGGGAAGGATGAAGCTGGCAGATGAAAAAGGTGGGGAGTTTGCATATTTGTGAACAGTAAATACAAGGTGATGAAAGCAGACTTTGGACCTTGCTCCCTGACACACTCAGGGACTCTAAAGGTGAGAACTAACCAATAACTCCTTATTGTCTTCATTTGAACTGGAGTAAACACAGATAATAAAGGGCCTCCAAATGGACTGCCACCACAAGATAACAAACGAAAGGGCAGAGGTTTATCTGTTTTGTGTTGAAGCATGCAAAACGCACTTTATCTTCTTTTAATCATTGCGCCGGGAGAGGGAGAGTTGATATGTAGCCAGTCAGCTGGCAGTGGTCTGAACATGAAACCAGGAGGCCTTGTTAAATATTAACCCGCTGCTGAGGCCTCAGAGACAGACACACTCCTGAGTATAAAAGCTGGACTTAAATGCTGATCTATTCATGCTCCCAATGGACACCCCTTTTAAAATATGTCACTGTCAAAGACGGTATCGTGATTAAAGTGATAATAGCACTCAGCACTGACTGTGTGTGTTTGTGTGTGTGTGTGTGTGTGTGTGTGTGTGTGTGTGTTTGGGAGGGGCAGCGGCCACCAGGGCAGCAGAAAGCGCCACACCCCACGTAAGGGAGGGACCATTCCCAAGGTAACTTCTCATATCACGTAGCCCTGAGCTCTGCCCTGACACACCCTTTGCTTTCTCTCTCTCTCTCTCTCTCTTTGTCTTTCTCCGGCTCTCCTTTCTGCAAGTCTGTTTTTCATCACCATAAAAAAGAGCAGCCTGAGCCAAAAGATTGTGGGCCTAACCCGAAGTTTGAGCAACAGCACATTCATTTTCATTCTTTTCTGCCTTGGCTGCATTTGTGGGCGGTGATGAAAGCAGAGAAGGAAGTAAATCAACTTTCTCCATGCATCAAAAGTGAGGAAATCAGCATTATTAGTCATGTGGCAAACATATGGACCTCTATATCAAATATTGCATAACAATGTCACAGCCCTGTAGAGACACGTGCAGCTCTATGGCTACACTGTGACTAAAGCAGTTTCTTTCTGTTTGGACAGAAGAATAAGGTAAAGACCAGTTTCCAGGCAACCTGGGTTTTCTGTATCTGCCCCCCATTACAAGCTCTTACCTTGTCAATGAAGGAGGCAAAGCGATTGTTGAGGGTCTTGATCTGCTCCTTTTCCTGGGTGCGGACAACTTGGATGTTGGGGTCAATCTCAAGGTTCAAGGGGGCCAGCAGACTCTTGTTCACAGTCACAGCAGTGATAGGGGCCTGAGAACCCATGCCACCACCGAAGCCACCACCCATGCCACCACCGAAGCCCGCACCCATGCCACCACCGAAGCCACCACCCATGCTACCACCGTAGCCCATACCCATGCCTGCACCACCCATGCTTGAGCTCAGGCCATAGGCAGAGCTGCTAGTGATGCCAGCTCCTCCATAGCCCCTGTTGCCTCCTCCATAGGAACTCTTGACACTGTAGCTCCTGCGTGCAGTGATACCGCCTGGTCCAGCATAGGAACTGCTGCTGAAGCTTCGTGGGGCAGAGGAACTCTTCACAGTGTATGAGCTGCTCTTGTAGCTTGTCATTCTTGAGTCTGGAGTGTGTTTTTCGTTGGGTGAAATGGGTCTGGGAATGTCAGTCCGAATGGTTCGCTTGGCAAGGCAGGCAAGCAGAGTGGATAGGAAAGAGAAGAAACTACTGAGGAGTTTTAAAGCCTGTTGCTGTGGGAGGGGACTGTGGTGTGCTGCCATTGGCTGCAGGTCTGGTTGAGAGAGGGAGGCTGGGCTGTAACATTACACTTCTATGACACATTGTCCAGTCATTCAAAACCATTACCTGGTCTTTCTGCAAGCCTCTCTGTGTTGTTAGAGGCACTTTTGAGAGGATTGTGGAGGGCTTTAATTTCTTTGCTTTAATCTGTGTGTTGTGTGGGTCCAGGTAAAAACATTCAAATGCACCACAACTGATTCAACATGTAAGATCTGGTGGGTTAAAAAATAATCATTTATATGCAGCAGAAGCAGCAGAGTGTGTGTGAGTGTGGGTTGGTAGGTGGTTGATACGAGGTTCAGGCTTACATGTGTAAATTAAGGTGTGTTTACAATTCAGTAGTAAGGTGTGTGTGTGTGTGTGCTATTTATCTTTTGGAACACACAGCAATGAATGTGGAATGTAAAGTGTGATGTTCATCATGTTTATATAGCGTGTTCATTAGCAAAACTTTAGATGTTTTAGGAGGCAGATCCTTTTTTTTTACCTTTCTGCCTAAGTTATACAAGAAACTGTTTTGGTTTGTGTGTGGATGAAACAAACGTCCATAATGTGTTGATTAGTCAAATTATTAAAGAGGTGCTGGCGGGTGGATTTTTTAAAGTTTGGACAGAGCCCTGCTTCCAGTCATTATGCTAAGCTAAGCTAACCGGCTGCAGCTGTAGCTTCATACTTAATGGAACGAGAAACAATAAAGTGAGTATCAAGCGTATTTCCCAGAATGTCAAACTATTGCTTTAACCCAGATATATATATATATATATATATATAACATGGAACAGAAGCTGCATGTCATATAACATCAAGCAAATGAATTGCCCTTTTGCTAGGTGTGCTAGCATGCACCATCAAACCTTAACATGCGTATATATCAAAATTTGTATATATCCAACAGTAAGACATTTTGGAGGAGTGTTGGCAGTGTTGGATGCTTCAGGGCTCCATATTCCTTTGATGCTGCAGGCCATCCAGTTCTGAATACAACACACACCACATATACGGCCCTGCTCGTCTGCTTGGTTTGCATAACCAGGTGATCTGCACTGACCAGCTGCCTTTCATTCCCATCCAAAAAGATGTCCTTAAGGTTAACGCCATCGAGCCTGAGGCTTTTAAAAACAATGAGCACAAGTGTTGAAGTTTATTTCTGCCTATGTAAGCTGTATATTATACACTGTCTGCCTCCATGACAAGCACTGGGTGATAACAGAGTGTGGTGATGTTATTCTCTGTAAACACCTTTCTATATTTCAGAACTAATGTTCGAGAACTACTTACTGTGCAAATCAGTAAAGAATTCTCACACCACAATGATAACAGAGACACTGTTGCTCCTATCATTCCTGCTCTCACTTTAACTTAGCCATCTTTCTCACCAGGGTGAAACTATACATGGCGGCTCAACCTTCATCTGTCCTTCGTCCAATACCAGCCCTGCATTCCTCTCCTCCCTCATTAATTTCCTCCTCCAGTCACCACGATGAGTCACTAGTCTTGGCATTGCCAATCCAATCCCCTCCACCATACCCTCTCACTCGCTCTCTCTCTCTCTGTCCTCCATCTTTAACCTTCTACTTTTCCCGCCCGTGGCTCTTGGCCTCATAATCGTCATGGAAACATACCGAAATAAATAATCTTCTTTCAGCCAAAATGGATGCCAGCTCAAGAGCGGGGCATTAGCAACTGAACTGCACAGCGCAGAGCGTCTGACCCAATCATTCTAAAACATGTGGCAATATTGATATGATTTCGTGAATCTGAGGTTGAGCTTTCACCGCATAGGAAAAATGTGGTAAGTAAAGAAAATAAACAGTGCCAAAGGGGAATTTCTGCTTTGCCTTGTGACATTCACATGACTGCAGTGTAATCACAGTCATCATGTAATATCACCAGGGTTTTGTTCATGTGGGCTCTTGAACAGACCTCTCCCAGAGCACCTGAATTGGAGTTATTCCACAATGAATTATGAAGCATGTTTTCGCTGATGACTCTCAATACTCTGGCCAAGCTAAGTGACTCCTAAAGTTCTGTTCAATAAGGTTCTGTTGTGTTTCGCGGTACAAACCACATTTTATCTGGGCCCATATTTATATTTAAAATTTGGGACGTCTTATTCCTACTCACAAACTCACAAATGCTCTTAAACGTAAGTTTTAGAGTGATAGTTCACTGATGATGATGAGTATGTTATCATATGCAAAATGTATTATTCAGAGTAGTGTGGGTTTAGCCTAAACTAGCGTTACTCTCACACTTTAATTCATTTGATAAAAGGTCCCGTCTTATTCTTCACTCTTAGCAAAGTGAACATTTCTGTTACACCTACTTTGGATCTTTAGAGCATTATGAAAAGGTAAATTTCTTAGAAGTTAATGAATGGACCCTGGTGTTGCATGACACGTGAAGAAGTAATTAGATTTGTCCTATTGACATTTGTGCGGCATTTTTGTGTGCTCGGGAGATCCATGTGTGTGTGTGAAACGTGAGCAGCTTTGAGAGTAACAAAGTTGTTGTTTGAGATCAATCCAGCTGTAACCATTACAATACCATTGAATCAAATCTGCTCACAAGTGGCATTTTGTGAACCTCGGGTTCATTCCGCTTCTTGTTGCAGTGTTAAACCAGACTTCCAATCAAATTTGGACTCTTAGCCTGAGCAAGACTATAATTACGTGTAATAATAACATCTCTGTGTCTAAAGGTAAACTCTGGAAGTTGTGTCTCTATTGCCGTTTCAGTCAGAGTATGCCCACCATTCTTCCATTCACCTCAGTCAGTTGTCATCAGAACCTGTCACATGCTTGGAATGATTGGCACAATCTGTATTTACAACATCAATAAACAGAGGTTGATACTGTATCTGCTGGCTAATCACAAGCTAAGGAGGCGGCAGGATGTTACAGCAGGGTGGACCTTTATACTACGTGTGTTGTAACATTTTCTAAATATTTCAGAGGAACTATCACTGTCAGCCCACTCTGCACAACGCTGTCACAAGGCGTGTCCGAGTGTGTCACAGCTACTGTAGTATGTATGTACACTCATGGGTTTAACTCCCTCTCATCCCTGTCCTCCACTTGACCACAAAAGACACACAGGGTGAAGGACTGTTTATCGCATTGATCATCATACAAAATGTGTCAAAAACGCTGAATCTCTCAAATGTGTCATTATCGTGAGGGTTGTCAGGATTTCTCTTGACAACAGCATCACTAATCAAATTTGTCATCGCTGGAGTTGATGGTTTTGTACCTGGGTGATTTCACTGTAGTATTAATGCTCAGTGTGTCTTTGGTTAACAATAACTGTCAAGCTGTCCTTCCTGGCAGGATACAGTACCCATTGAACAACCATTTTTTTAAGGTCCCATTGTGTCGCAATTGAATCTTCTATAGAATTAAAGCTGCAGTGTGGGACCACTGTCCCCTCCTTCTCACTGCATGCTCATGGTGTCTGCCTACAAGCAAAAGCAAACACAGACACTGAGGTCTTTTATTACCCCACGTGAATCACAGATACACATGTGAAGGATATAAATGTATATACACACACACACACACACACATGCACTGCGTTCCACGGAGGAATGTGTCTTCTGCCTTTTATCCCCATCCTTGCCATCCTTCCTCCTGAGGAAGCAGTGGTCAGCCTTTGGTTGGGGGCCGGGGACCAAGTCCAAGTGCCCTGCCCTGTCTTGGTCAAGGACATGGGATCTTGCTCATATTTCCACAGTTCCAAATCAATAACCAATTATTTAGGTGGACTAAAATGTAATAGATACATAGCCTACTCCAAATATTTTACAGAGACCAACCTGTCCAGGATCAGTAAGAGCACATCCTGTCTGCCCTCAGTCGCTGCTCTTCTTTCAGCCTCTCCAACCAGAAAAGGCTGCACCAATGGTTATCCCTGCTTGTTTTGGTTTTTTTGACAGCAATCCTTCCTCTGAACACAGAGTTTATTTTATCTGGAGCATCAGAAAGGTTTCTTGGCGCTTTGTCCTCAATACTCACAGTTGCTTTAGCTTCTCCGTCAAACCAGAGCCATGTAGGGAGAACTATCTGAAGTCTACCTTGAATCATGTGACTATCAAACATTTTTAACTTATGTTGACATGACTCTCTCTCTACATGACTCTGTGGTAAACCACTCATTGCTGGTTGATGTAAAATGCATTACTACCAAGTGCGCCAGCGTGTGAATGTTATTACAGACATAAGTTTAAAAACTCTGCGAAATACAGGGAGACTTACCTGGCGGGAGAGGTTTGCCTGTTCATGCTGCACACCCACAACTGCAACCCCCAACATGGAGAAAACTCCATTTGGAACCACCGTCATTGGCCAGGTTACAAATGATGAGAATTCATATCAGGAAGAAATAAACAATCTTGCAGAGTGGTGCACAGAGAGAAACCCACTGCTCAACATCACCAAACCATGGAGCTGATCGTTTTATGAAGATGAGGTGAAGTGGAGCTGAGGGGAAGCAAGTTAACAGTTTTAGGTTCCTGGGAATCAGCATCACAGAGAACCTGCCATGTGCCTCACACATCTCCACGCTGGTAAAGAAACCGCAGAAACTGTTGTATTTCTTAAGGAAAATTAAAAGGGCCACATTCCCATGCCAGAGGAGCAACAGCAAGCATACACACTGGAAACATCTCAAACTGGCATGGGATGTGCACAGCCCAGGACCGGAGAGTTCTGCAGCTGGCGATTAAAACATCATGGGTACCCATTTACCAAGCATCAGTGATATCAGAGTGGTGAGGTGTCCAAAAGAATGCTAAAAGGCAATACCAGCCACAGCCTTTTCACCCTGCTGCCATCTGGCAAGTGATACAAAAGAAATCTGCTGCTGCCGTACCACCAGTTCTTTCCTCCCCACTCCACTATAAATAAAAGACGCGGAATTGTGTTATGTTGGTTTTGCACAGTACCACACCACTACCTTTGTGCAATTATATATATATAGTAACAAAAACCACCATTTTAAATATTTGCATCCATGATATGTTCTGTGTGTGTAGCATGAAAGGGGCTATGACTTTGATTTAATTGTGCAGCGCTGTGTTTTATAGAATGCCAAATACATTACCCTTAAATGGGAGCCAGACAAAGTAAATGTACTTGTTGTATTGATATGGTATCATTTACATCTTAGTAAGGTTAATGCCTGCTTTCCTGTTGCCTGCTGACAAGGGTGGACCACAAGATCCACAGACACTCACCTGAACATTAACCGTAAGCTGAAATGTCTCCAATGGGGCATTTCTTGAGCTGGGCAGGGCTGTGGAAAGTTAAAGATTAGAAAAAGTGGGAACCACTCACAAGGACTTAATAATGGACAGAGGAGTCATATATAGAAAAAAAAAATACTTGGTGTTTGACCTTTGACAGTGCATCTGTGTCAAAAGTTTAAAATGTGACAAAACTGCACAAGATTTCCGTTTCACTGAAAGACCCAAGAGCAGGGAACACACAGGAGCCACAGATGCTGGTAAATGTCAACACTTTGCTTAGTAGAGTGAGAGCACGAACCAAAACAGCACGTGCAGGCAAGGGCAAAAAAACACATTCAGAAGTCAGGCAACCTGTCCAAAAGATCCAAACAGGCGACCAGAACCCACAAGGAGCAGGCAAAAAGGAAAGGTAGGAAAAGAGGTCAAACGGGAGATCATACACTAGGAGTTCAATACAAAGAACGCTGCAACGTGAGACTGCAAGAGCTCTGAGACAAACTGGAAAAAGCCCATGGGAGGGACTAGGGTAAACACACCTGAGAGGATTAACTGGCGGAGGAGGTCAGGAGATAATGAGACACAGGTGGGAACAATCGAACTTGTGGGCAAAAAAACAGAACAAAGACCGGAAGTAAAGTACACACAATGGAACAAAACCTGAGACTTTCCAAAATAAAACAGGAAGACACTAAAACTCAAGACGGGTTGGACACATTTCTGTCTTAAAATCTGTCTGTCCTCTGCTGATCTGCCACCAAGCAAACCAATGCAAAAGGACAAAAATGGATGAAGATTTTGTTGCACCAAGCCTTCACTTTAAATGCCACGTTAGTGGTTTTTGGTTACACAAAAAAGACTTTATTCATTAAAATACATTTTTGTCTTATACCAGTATTATCTAAATCTGATTGTGTTATGCCTTGAACAGTATGTACTGTATGTGGATGACAGCTGGTGTTGATGGGGATTGTTTTTGGATGTCCTTTGCAAACAAATGGTTTAAGCCTGCCTGGAGAAACCAAACTCCTCCATAAGAAATGAAGGACATTTCCACAAGTCATACATGTATACTGTATCAGAATCAGAATCAGAATCAGCTTTATTGGCCAGGTATGTTGAACACATAGGAGGAATTTGACTCCGGTTTAACTTTGCTCTAAAAGTGCAATACAGAGACAATAAAATTAACTACTGACGTAACTTGTGAGACAGCAGAGTTTGTAACTGCACAAGCATGACACGCATGCTATGTAATCCTTATGTTCACCACTCTGTAGGGAGTAAATGTCAACCTGCTTCTACAACGCTTTTTCATTTAAAAGTGGTGCAATGCACAATATAATAGCCTGATGAAACTATAATGATAATATAATAGACTACTGTTAAAAGCTTAGATTACTGTTACAGCACTTTGGGAACCGTTTCAACGGTTGAAAAGCGCTATATAAGTAAGAGTCCATTTACCAAAGTAACCCAATGATTTGATTTTCCTGTGAAAAGAAGAGAGCAACACACCATTACTATGAAAAACATGAATATGAAAACTATCAAAAGAAGATTTAGAAATCTCACATATTAAGAAGTTTAGCAGAGACATGCGAAGTTATCACTTATATTTGAAATATTCTTATGATATTCGAATACTGATTGTATCGACGATCCCTGCCTCTGCTGAAATACTGGGATTAAAGAAATGCATTCTGGTGATCCACACAAGGCCACGCAGGCTGATTAGACCTGTGCTCAGTTTGACGTCGGCTGGAGTTCATCAAAGTACATTTATCACTACAAGCCATGTGAAATGTGCACTTGTGTTTACAATACTCGTGGTGTTTTGTTGTTTGCAATGCAGAGCCAGATATTCAAGTTGGCATAAGCGACATGCAGCGTTTTGTGTACTAAATAGTAAAGAAGTGGAAACCACACCCTGCTGAGGTTTTGGAGTGCATCCAATATACATGAAGCAGGCGTAAGTTGTCCTGCCTAACAGGTACAACAAATCTGAACGAGTGTGAGGTAATCAATGAAACATGGCCTGTACAGACCCACACAGTCCAGAGAAGAGGTCTGATCAAGCACAAGGAGTGACCTGGGATGTACCCTAACTACTACAGCGACCCACATCTGTCCTGTAGCTAGTCATAGTTCAACACTTGTTTTTCACTCAGGTGTAGCTAGTGAGGGAAAACCGATAAAGAAGGGGCAGGAACCTTGGCTCACTCGCTTCCCACCTCCTGGCCATGGCAGCAGCAGTTTGTGTGTGTGTGTGTAAGACTTGATTTAGGTTTCTGCTTTTGTTGGTTCTGATGGGTCTGGTAGTCCTGTTTTTGACGCCTTCATTTCTGTTGGGTTTAGGTTAGAGGGAAGAACCCAGATCTCATCATGGGCTGGTCTGGGTGGCTTCCCTTACCTTTTGTTAATTTTGGCTGGCCTAGTGGTCTATTTATTTGTTGGTTTATGGTCTTTTTAATTGTCTATTAATAACCACTTGACTCTTATGTTTATGTTGGACCTTGTTTATAA
This sequence comes from Gadopsis marmoratus, assembly GCA_036023855.1. NCBI lineage: Eukaryota > Metazoa > Chordata > Actinopteri > Centrarchiformes > Percichthyidae > Gadopsis > Gadopsis marmoratus. The sequence continues at coordinate 34,238 of JAVQJF010084157.1, read as the reverse complement.
AGAGCCTTTCTGGGGGTCGTAACTCAAACTCCCAGTGTGCACAGGTGCAGTACCGGCCCCAGGCTCTTCCCCGGCAGCAAAGCCTTCTACAAGCCCAAAATCATGCTCTGCACCAGGCTCTGACCTATTATTTCAGGCATGCCTATCATTCCTGCCCAGGCCATAGATTGCACATTGGGTTGTGCTTATAGCTCCCACATGAGAGCTATGTGGTTACCTATTGTACACAAACTCTCAGGCAGGTAATCCCTAGCATGAGTGGAATACTGGAAAAGTGGTGTGCATGGGGCGTTAGTAAGAGCGATACGCAAAGAGTTGCAGCATTCTTTTGAAACCAAAAACACAAGAGCAAGTGTCAGGACTGGATTACAGTGTCTGTCTGCTTAGGCAGCAACTGTTAGCATGTCCAGGTGACTAGTTTACTATGTTACTCACAGGAGTAATCTAGCATTACGTCCAGGGGCACATCAGTAACTAACTATAGGTATAAGTGCACAGTTCACACCACCATAAACCCCATCTAATGTTACCTGAGATAGTGTTACATTTGTCAAACTGATTGGTTCCTCATCCTAAACATCTTCTGTAATGTTAGAAGTGACAACATACTGTTTGAAATTACACGTCTGTAAGCTAAGCAGCCAAACAGGGTTATGTTAGACCAAAGGAACAGTGTGATTTTACATTTTTCCTTGAGATAATGCTAGCTGACTGATTAGCTTTGCAAAACAGAAACAATGCTGTTATTATAATCGTCTCACGGCGGTTACAAAAAACAAAAAAATAAAGCATGGACTGGAAAACAATGAGGAAAAAGGAGAGAAACATGTTCCATGGAAAAAAGAAATTGGTTCTACTCAGCTCAGTGGCCCTGCACCCAGTTGACAAGTGCCCACAGAAAGCTGGGTTCCTTATTTGATTTTCTCTCTCTGTGTCTCTCATTTCCTGATTTATAATACAAAGAATTCTTTATTTGTAGCTTGTGCCTGTTAATGCATGTGGGGACTTTTATCTTTCTTTTTTTAGATTGACCACATAGGTTTAATTTTATACATATTCTGTTTCTAATAACACCACACACATTTCTATCAACACACACATACACACAATTAGAGAAACATGAGAGGAACATGTGGTGTGTGTGTGTGTGTGTGTCCTTGTGTGATCTCTCTGTAACAGTTATTCCTCCGCCTACCACCCATGTCACTCTACCCTTCGCCACACCCACGGTCGCTATGGCAACGGGGTTTACCACAGCTCAATGATGACTTTGCCAGATGCATATGTGATTGCCGTGGAAATACTTTGAAGTGTGGTTGCCGTGGATACGGAGATACATGGAACCATACAGTGTGTAATCACGTACTGTATGGAGCGTAGTTTATGAGTGGAAACACTGCACCACACGTACGTCACTGCGGATTTTTGAAGTGACAAGACGCTGGACAAGAGAGCCATTCACAAAACAGATTCCTGTAAATGCACTGAGGCTCATACTTGAAGCCTGAGTGTTCGCTTGTCACTTTTTTGGAGCGTAATGACTGTGTTATAACCCAAACAGTCTCTCCAGACTGTAGAACAATGCAAAGACAAATAAATGTTGGCAGGGGGAGTGGACGGAAAGAGGAAGTCTTTGAATTTGTGCGTTTTTTTTTTGTTCATTTAGAGTCTGCCTTGTTTTCTTTTAACATGAGTGCAAGTACAGAAAACAGTGTCCAGTCTGCTTCCAATCAAAGTGCTGCTTACAATAGTCTCTCTTGTTTTTAGCTTGTGTGTGGTTTAAATGTTTAAATTTAAATTAACAAGATCGTTCTCATTGAGTAAAGACGACAACAATGAATGATCTGTCGTTTGTACCATGTTAGACAATTAGCCGAAAGCCTTTCTGTAGCATTAGTCAGGTTATAAATTTGCTTAATAACTCTGCACCAGCACTGGTGGTAACTGTTTGGGCAAGAACATTGTCTGTATGATGGTTTCATTTCATGCTCGAGTGAAACCAGAAATGATAATAAACTGATACTAAAGTAAAAAATAGTTGAGTGTTATGCAACTTAGCAAGAAGTCTGACTAATGCTTTACACAGTATGAAGTCGTTCTCCACGATTATGGTGGAGACAGTTCTTAGACTTGTGTTTAAGCCGCACTTAAGCTGGAAGAAGAGTATTTTGGGTTGCAGTGGGAATGCTCCGAGGAGGATTTTAACACCTAGTAGGAATGAGTGACACTTCAACAAGTCATCCTCATATCACAGCTGTATACTGTACTAACAATCTGAGGTACTTGAGTATTTTGTTTTCATGCCGTTTCCTACAAATACTGTACTTTTTAACCCACTGCAGTTATTTGACAGCTTTAGTTACAAGTTACTTTACAAAACGAAGATTAGTCAGGCAGCTGTAACTTAGCTATGCTGCATGGATCTGGCATTGGTTGCATCATCATGTTGGCTGATAAAGTAATTTGCAAACGGCAAGCTAGAGCCAAAAAGGTCCAAATAAAATATAGGAACATTACAGATAAGTTATTCTAAATATGATTGTAGATCACATTCAGGATTGTGTGTGTCACATCCAGGATGCTCGCTTGCGTCTACGGACATCCAGGGCATCGGCCAAAACAGGATAGTGTGTGTACTTGTGTCTGTTTCTTTCTCTTCCTCTGCAAGTGTGTGTGTGTCTGAAGAATTACTTGTTTGACTCTCTATAATTACATGTGTCAGGTTAAATCTGCAAAAGGCACAGACATATCTGGTGCAGTTGTTCACTCTGCATACTGTATGATTCATACGCCAACAATGCTGTTGACTGAAATATGTGAGAGATCCAATCATAAAACCAATCCTTATCCCATCTTGATGGAGGTAATGTCTGTCTACACTGACAAGTCTGCAGATTAAATGTGTTTGGCTTTTTTGTGGGTGGGGAGGGAGAGTTATAATCTAGTTGGCATTGAAACACATGCGGGAGAGATCCAGCAGAGTGGCTTTGTGTGGATGGTAAAACTGAACTAAAATAACAGTCAGCAGAACATTTAAGTAATACTCTTTGAGTTAACTCTTTAATGTACTCTGTAACTCATCAGCCCTCCCATTCAGGCTGTCTCGAGCCATCTGATTTGTGAATCTACTAAGTCCTTGTGACTCTGTACATAAATAATACTTTTTTCCCAACTGAGCACCTCGTCTCAACGCAAACCAGACCTTCTCCAGATTATAGTCTGCTTTAAATGTGTTCCAGGCATCTGTGTTTATTTAAAAGCTTGTTCAAAACTCAAAAGAGACCAAATGTATGCACTTGACAAGAGCACAGAGACAAATCCGGTCCGTGCCCTCCATGGAAATCTAACTTGTCAGTGTAGACAGACATTTGAGCTAAATCCTAACATTAGCATGCTATGATGCTCACAATGACAATGCTAACATGTTGATGCTAAGCAGCTTTACTATTTACCATGTTCTCATCTTAGTTTAGCCTCATAAGCGGCACTAGGGCATCAGGTATGGGGACTCTAAATTAGGAGGAGGGCAATCAAAGTCCCGACCCAATGGTGCCGATGAGCAGTCCGATTCTTAACCCAACAGCTAGACTGGCACAAATAAGAAAGTCTTCATCTTGCTAAAATATGATTCAGTAAACCTTATTCAACTGTGAGCATTTGACTGAAACCCGTACTTATAACTGTTATATAATTTACCAACACATTACACATACTTCATAGCGAGTTGAAAATAATCATATATTTTTCCACCACAACGGTGAGCGAGAACAAGCTATTCGAGCGAGTGTAAGCCCGTACTGTTGTATGCTAGTTTAGTCTGTGTTGGTTGGTACTGAAAGAGAGCGATCAAAAGTAAAATTCATAACCAGAACGTTCAAAAAACATTATGAATTATGATTTTGAAAACATAATAATCCACATGTAATGGTTACCTAACCTACAGTGCTAAATCTCAGTAGGTGTACAGTGGTGAAGGGGGTTCAACTGCAAATTTGTGTTAAATATGTGCCTATTTCCTAATATCTGATATTGTATGATAAGAAAATACGGGGGGCAGTAACTAACAGAATATATATTTTTTTTTTTCTTAATTAAGTTTAAATGACATGCAAGCATCCATATTCACATACACAGTATCCAATCACATATACTGAGACAGTGAAACACAAATCCATACTGTTCCAGGCAGCAGCGTGCTGTATACACCTGTAAATACAGCAAGACATCATGTGATATTTACTCTAATGTGGTTGTAAATCACTTTCATTGAGCTGACTTTCAAGGCATTTACAAAAGACATCATAAGTCATAAAGAAAGATGTATTAGTTCATGAAGCCTTACCGTTCTGATTCCTGAATCACATTTTTTGGTTACTCAGTCAAGACAGATAAAAAAAAACACAAGGAGTGCCATCAGGCAGACGGCCTGGAGGCAGGGCAGAGGTACGGAGCCACTCAGAAAGGTGGCCAAGAGACTAGCCAGCCTGGCGGAGCCGCTCGAGAGGACGACCAGGACTATCTCCGCCCCTCTCTTCTAAGAAACAAAACCTTCCTAAGTCTGTTTTTATAAAAAAAAATATTAACTGTTCTAGCGAAATAAAAAGACATTTTACAGTGAATCAGCACAGTGAAAATATATTACATGTAGTGATCCATCAAATAAATCTATCCCTGTTGTGAACTGATGTTCAGGTTGTAGCCTTTTTGAACCTTAGTAAAACAATATGCCATTCAGCAAGAATGTTTGTACATGTTTGGTACAAAGACAGGGATTAGCATCAGAACGCATTGCATAAGATAAGGAAATGCTAGGTATTCTTGTGTAACATTATACTGCAGGCCCCCTTCAGCCAGCACGCAGTAGATTATAGTCGTGCTGCGCAGAGGAAGGAGCCCAGAGTTTATATCAGTGTGAAGAGCTGGGTGGTTCTGTCAGCGTGAACCATATGAGTGGGGTTTGTTTCTCTTCTCTTCTCTTCTACATATCTATATATATATGTGTGTGTGTGTGTGTGTGTGTGTGTATATATGCGTATATATGTGTCTCGTTTGCTGTAGCTGGGTGTGTCCATGTTTAAACTCAGGGTGTATGATATACAAAGCCTGATTGCAGTGTTTAATTTGGGCCTACTCTAATGTGTGACTGCCGAGTGAGGCCCTCTTTATGTCGGTGTCATGTGGGGTCATTTATGTTTAAAGACAAAATGGTAGCCACTTAATGTGGGTACTACGGGCCGAGAACAGAGTTATATAACAATTTGTACCATATCTTCAGTTTCATACTTTGTATTATTGTGCAATTATTGTACGTAATTATTGTACGCAAAGAGTTAGATCAGAGGGTTGACATCACTCTCATGTCGGTACAGTAAATATGAAGCTAGAGCAAGCAGCTGGTTAGCTTAGCTTTGCATAATGACTGGAAGCAGAGGGAATAAGCTACCTTAGCTCTGTCCAGTTTAACTGGCATCTCTACAGTTCATTAATCAACACATTAGACCTTAATTGTTTAGTCTGTGCAAAAAACAAATTATTGGTTTTATGGCTTTATGGGGGGCTACATGCTGGTATTTCTTGGCTGGCTGCAGTAACTTCCTGGAGACTATTCTGGTTTCCTGGAAACATTATGGTGTTGGCAAAGTTCCAAACAAGATATAGCATGTTAATTAGCGAGCTTAAGAGGTGCTGCTAGGGCTTTTTTTTTTATTTAAACAGAGCCAGTCATTGTGCTAAGCTGCTGGATCTGTAGCTTCTTTTTTGTGTACAGACATGAGAGTAGTAAGCATATAAGTGTATATTCCATAATGTCAAACCATTCCTTTGATTTACAATCCTACATCTTCAAATGATTGAAATATCACTTGATATTTTCAAAGCTAGCTAAAACTTTGTTCCTACCCCGATGCCAGTGCTGCAGTGAATGTGTGACGGCACAAACAGCTTTTAACTTTTCTAATAATTTATGAACACGATTGCTCTGACATTCCTTATATTGCCCTATTGTATAGTATGCCGAGCCATGAAACAGACTGTGGAGAGCACATACTGCTAAGATGTTCCATTGTTACCATATGGATATGATAAAAAGGTTGAGTGTTGGGTTGCAGAGGCATACTTTCCTCCAAGTCCTCCTCACTGAGCGAGAGGATAACAGAGATATGACAAAAATGCCAAAAAGGTCAAGTAGAGCTCCCAGTCTGTTCACCATAAAAGCACAAAGCTCCAGTTTGGAAATGCAGTGATAGAGTAAGACTTCAGCATGCACCAAATGATTTCAATCCAAACATAGCTGCAACGTAACTTTGAGGATGTGTAGCAAACTAATGGTCTATCTACGGTGGACATCACGATAAGAGCTGTATTTCCTGTGGTTCTTTTGAAACAGCTGATTGAATTTCACAGTGTAATGCATAATTTATGCCACCTGGTTTGACAAAGGAGATCAGAGAATTAACATAAACAGAGGGGTAAAAGGTGATCCGACTGCTATTGTGCTCGTGCCAAGGCGTGTCACTTTGGCACCAGTACAGTAAGAAAACACTGATAGCCTGAACATTTTATGGTTGATGGAACAATAGCTGCATCAAAGACGCGTTCACTGTGTTTCAATACCTTTAGCACTTCCTGTTTGGTCCCTGGCTGGGTTGTTCCAACGTCACAATTCAACAATTCAGCCTTTATTCTTGCAAAACCTTACCACTTTCCCAAGCATAAAAAACTTGTTGAATGTTGGCACCTCGAACACTACATCCATCCCCAAAAACGCAACCTCAAATGTGTTTATGCAATCAGGCTTTTAACACCTTCCAAAGTAAGCAAAATTGTACATTGGCACGACGAGAGGAGAACAATAAAAGAGAAACACAATGGTGCAGCCAAACAGCAGACCCTCACGAAAAGGGAAGTAAAGCTGACATGACTCACTCCTCGGTGTGGAACAGAAAAAAGAAGTGGCAGAAGAAAAAAAAAAGTCATCTGAACATCTCCAAATCTAAGCCTCAAATCTGAATCCATGCTTCCTGTCCTCACCACAATGACTCATAAAGGGCTATTATATGTGGAAAGGATAAGGTTCTGTGCCTGCTCTCTGGCTGCTTGATAAAACCAATGAAAAAGAGCCCACAAGCCCAACGATCTCAAGCAATAGAATATACATGATGGGATTTTGAGCATGATCACAATCTAGCTCAATTTATAATAACAATAAATATAAAAAATGCTAAATGTACAAATAAACTACGTTTCCATTTACTTTTTACTTTGTTTCTCTCTGTGCAGTCGCTGGAACAGTGGGCCAAGATTCAAGAGTAACACCAAAGAGTCTTTGTCCAAAAATTGGTTTACAGCAGAGAGGAAAACTTGCAGACTGCAGGGCCTGAGTGAAAAGCAGGTATGATGGCAGAGGATTGGAATGCACCAAATTGGGCAAATGGAGCAAAGAAAGAAAAGAAACCGGAGTGAACGTTGAGCGATGGAAGGGAGTGACTGTAGGAGGCGTGCAGATAGGGAAAGAGACGAGGGTTTGCAGGATGGAGGGGAGAGAGTGGCATAGCAACAGGACTGCAGGGAGGCGAAAGAGTGTCGCAAGGGTTCTGTTAGATGAAAAGAATTTGGATAAAACAATGGTCCATAATGCTTCCATTATTTTACATGTACATATCACATGCACTTTTGAAAGAACACTGAAAGTAACGTGATTTTGTTAGCTTAGTAAGAGTGTGTCTACACCACAGTGGTTTCCGTGGCATTTTTCAGTCACCTAAAGCTTACCAATGAACACGCTATATCCCATTTGTAAAAGTGAAGTGTAAAAAGGACAAGTTGTGGTTTCACATGTGCTTTTTTACATTGGGACGGAGCCAGGCTAGCTGTTTCCCCTGCCTCCAGTCTTTATGCTAAGCTAAGCTACCAGTCCTCTGGCTGTAACTTCATGTTTATCGGACAGATATGAGACTGGTGTTGATCGGCTCATCTAATTCAGCAAGAAAGGGAAGTGGCGTGTTTCCCAAATCGTAAAACTATTCCTTTAGAGAGGTTTTAAACACGAGAGCAGCAATGACTCACAGGCAACAGGGGGCGCTACAGAGTACCGTCAGTAGAGCGAAAACCGCAAGGCAAAAGAGAGCCCTCACAGACTGACTCTCATGCAAACAATGAGGCAGGGAATACAAGCCTGGATTATGGGCAGAGCCGTGGGAGTGGAATGAAGTGAAAGTGCAATAAAAAAAAAAGAGGGTCAGAGCCAAACAAGAGCTTAAGTGTGGAGCGAGAGCCAGATTTATGGGTTTCAGGGAAGAATGTGAGGTGTCCAATTCCTCACTTGTCTCCTGTCCACAATCCAAAATCCTGCAGTCAGATGCTGGCTGAAAAGGAGGTATCTTAACTTGTGCAGACTTGCTTACTACATGATCTTTAATCGTCGGTGTTGAACCATTGGACACAAAGCCACGGGTCACTTTGACCAAAGCGATGGAGAAAAGTCATCTCTCTTCTACGGCGGATCAAAGATCTGTGCTGCTGGATGCAAGAAAATCAAGAAAACAGGCCGTGGGACGGTGCGTGAAATCTGGTGTTGCTTCTTGGCTCTATTTCCTTACTGTGAATTTCTTTTGTAATTTTAAATCTACTTCCATCACAGCTCTATTTGTATTCTGTCTTATTATTTATTACGTAAACCATAGTTCCAGTGAACAGCCACACCCGGTTCAATAATTCAGTCAGGTATTTAAAACAGGCGACTCATCTTTGTGCGCGCGTGGAGTTTCGGGTGCCACAGAACTTAAATGGATGGGACAGACTTCACACACACACACACACACACTGTACACATGCCACACGCACAACAAGAGCATTTGACCAAACTAGTTTGACGCAGACGGCACTTTGACCACTCTGCTGTGTTGAGTGTCTCCTGGCACATCCGGTCACACAGGCAAAAATGAAACACACCCCATACACACACAAGGGACAATCCCTTGTGTTGTTAATGTGATGATGGATGTCAATGGTTTGTCGACCAACAGGTTAAGCCACCTGTCTGAATTGGGTCAACACCGGCTTAGCCCTTGCAGAAAGTGTGTGTGTGTGTTGTGTGTCAAAGGTAAAAGGTTACCGTCCAGGATCATTTTCCTGTTGAGATTCAAAGAGATGATCTTTTTTCTTATCGTTGACTTGAACAGTGCTCAGAGAAATCACATCCAAGCCCAGATGAGCATACACGTGTGCGCTCTCCACATGGTTCCCATCTGCTGATATTCGGTTACTCCGTGCAGCGACATGACGGGGTTTAGAGTCAACAGCAACACATGCAGTTAGAGTTCAATAGGCTGGATTTCATTGTGGAACTGTAAAATATGTTACTCTCCTGACTACATATGCTGAAAAATATTACTCATCCATCTACAAGGGACTTCATTCCTATCTGCAACAAAAGAATCCTGATGAGCAACTGACTTGCCTTCAGTCCAATTTGCATTCATTCCATTTTATTTCCATAATTAATCATCCATTCTGTAACAATAGCAAGGCCTCTGCAGTGATGACAAATGACGACCCGTGTTTGGGTGTATGTGTTGAATACGTGTGTGTGTGTGTGTGTGTGTGTGTTGCATACGCGTGTCATGCGTCTCTGTGCGTCTCTGTGAGTGTAATGTTTGCGAGGCTCTGTGTAAATCACATGACTGCTGCTGATAGTTCAACACCTTTTGTGCTCTCTCTCCTGACGGTGTCAAATATTGAAGTGGGTCTGCATTTCAGCCTTATCTTCAAAAAAAAAGATGAGGGTTTGTTAAACCGAAGTACACTCCCTGGTTAAAGAGTTCGAGTGGTGCCACCATGTTTGGGCAGGTATCAAAGCTGTATAACAATATAGGGGGACATTTTTTCCAGGGGTTGTTTTTCTCTTTCAGACGTGTTCTGCGCATACTTCCTGCTGCTGTTGCAGCATTTGGAAACATAACCAGTACTGATTACACTGTAGTGTCACAGGTGCAAAGCCAAATGATTTGTGTCTGACTACTGCCCTATTTTGCATGCAGCTGCAGCGTTTACTTTACTTTCTCTACAGTGTTACTTCCATATTGGACAATTCACCACACCTCACGATTTATCCCCAATGCCAACATTCAGCATCAGTGCAGGAAGTGGAGTGACGTCTTTTTATGTATAGCGAAAGCTCAGCATGGAGGACACCAGGCATTTCATGCATGTTTGTGTCTCGTCAGCGAACCTGCAATTAATGTTCACTTTTTTAATAGACCATATATGATTTATTTTTATTCATACTACAGTTGCTACGGGCAGACAATGTAGAAAGCAAGAATTTTTAGAATGTGGCTTTTGCAGAATATGGACAGCTAACTGCTGGAGGCCTGCACACAGACATGTCCAAAATCACATCATTCCCTTTAACATAATGTTGCGTTTTGCCTCTTTAAACGTGAGAAGCATCAGTAGGAGGTGAAAACAAAGAAGATGTGTTGTGAGGCTTTTATCAGCACGTTGCTCATCCAGTTGTCCCTGCAGAGAAGTCAGCCTTGACTCGCCTCATGGTCCATTAAACTTTCAGCTGCTTTCAAAGGAGATGAGCGGAATGACTCCACCTAGTGATGCGGCCTCCATCTAACTGTATACGAATGCTGCGCCGGATCAAGATCACGCTTGCACCTTTTGTCACCGAAGCTGTAAACATTAGCTGGTCACAGCCACGTGCCACAGCAGCCAGGGAGACCAAAGGTAAACCAGGTAGACAGGTTTAATTACAGTTTATGGCCTCAGGGAGAATACCTTGAGATCAAACAGGTAGGAAAGGTCCTGCTGATAATTACACACACAAGGAGGCGGCTGCTACTCTCTCCGGACACCGAGGAGAGGTAAGAACTAAAGTCAGGCCAGAGGTAGAGAAGCAGAGCAAGATGAAGGGATGTAACGGGGACATGGCAGAGTGAGGGGAGGGGTGCAGACCTGTTATTTCCGCCTCACTCGGTATGCTGTGTTGAGATAACAGTTGGACACTTTTATTATCAGCATGTGGGAATGCATGGCTTATTTTCTCTGTAAGGCATTGTTTTGGAAACCAGTCACAGCACCTTTTAGTGTTGCTGGTTCCCCTGCCCCTGATAAAAACAGCAATTCTGAGAATGCACCAACACACACCCACGCACACACACACACACACACACACACACATGCCCACACCCATGCTTTGGAATTCCCACAAAGGTACTTTCAGTCGTCCAATGGACGTCTGTCTCTCTTTTTCACGCTCACTCTCTTTCACACACACACACTCGCACGCAAATTAAATCGCTCCAACCAGCCCGCATGAGATAAGCCCACAAAGGCAGCTGGAGTGGTGCCGAACACAATAAAGGACAGCAACAAGTAATACCTACGCTGACGGGAGGAGTGCAAAGGTCTGGGAATGTTCCTCACCTGACACTTAACCTGCTGCCTCTACCTGTGCACCAAACACCTGCACTATACCGCCCCCTTCTGCTGCAGCTTCTCCTATAACAGAGGTGCTCTCGCAGCAGCACCGTTGCATTCTGAAACACATTCAGTTTGGGGTGGTTTCACTCAAATGTTCACTCACTCAATGTGAGTTCAGTCAAAATTGCTGCTCAGCCATTAGTTCCTCGTTTGGCCAGCTGTCTTGCTCAGCACAGTAGCAAAGAGAAAGCAGCCATTGTGTGGCTCAGCTGCATGTTTTTGCATGTAATCTGACTCTGATGTTTGGGAGATTTGTGCACTGAAGGAACGAGATCCTGGGGATGCTAAGTCTGTCCACAAGGAAATAACTGGATGTCTGCAGCAGTGAGCAACATGTCCCAATTTGAAGGGAAGTTGTAGGTTTATCCATTTTGGTAAATGAGTCAGCTGCTACATCATGTTTCCATGGAGATTGGTGGACGCCCACCCCTTGTTTCATGGGAGATTGGCAAAGGCATCCGTGCCTAAGTAGTAGCTGCTGCTCACTCTAACTCAAGCTCTCTCTATTTGAGGACTAATTGAGGGGAAGGCTTGTGTGTCGTCTGTAAGGACTGTCTGTCATATGACTGACATTATTTCAGGGAAACACATCATTGTTGCAATAATTATTCACAGGCAAACAGTCACATGCTGAAAACCACTGAGTCAAAGTGGGTCAGTAACACCAATGCAGTAATGGGTTAATTTTACCCAGTAGCCCTGGGAAGAAAGACACTCATGATTCACTTTGATATATAACTCTGATTCACCCACACTAAAATATGGTATGGATGTGAAGTGTTATTATTATCAATCAGTAACAAATAGTGACCTGTAACGTAATATATTATAAGTGCATCCTTTTGTAATTTTGAATGTCATATGCGCATCGTTTTGCATACATAATAATAAATATGGGACCAAATGTAGCATAGATTTGAACAGAATTTCCAGAATATCTGCAAATGCAAATTATCGTGTTTCCGTCCACTACTGTTCCTCGAATATTAGGCGTTGGTTCGTGGAGATGAACAGTTGGTGGCGCTAATTCTCCAGCCGGGTGCCATTAAATCATTGCAGAAGAGATGATGTACTTAAGGCAGCACCAGTCAAAAGGTGGAAAAGTAGCATATGGCATTTATGTGTCATGTATACACTTTGTGTCAGTACTCCTGTATATTCACCCAAAGTGGGTCAACTCTTCATCCAGTGATTTTTAGTGTGTATAAAACAATTCCAGTGCAATTTAAATATCTTATGCCAAATTGAATTGAAAAACACTTTTGAACTGATCCCACACTTCATTCAAGTGAAGAGAGTGAGACACCCCACCACCACCACTATTGAGCTCAAACTATCATTTAATGACTAATCTTGTCTTCCTCCCTCCACAGTTCCCCCGACAGCATTATGTTACTGGTCAGAAAGCTGTCTTTGTGCAGACACGCTCTTATCAGTGTTCTAGGTATGGTTTATGTCCAAACAGCACATTCCTGTGGGGGAGATGGGCGTGCACAGCTCTGCAGCTGGAAGGTCAGGAGGAGATGAAAGGAGGAGGGGAGGTGAAGAGGGAGCACAGGGAGAGAAAAATAAAACATTAAGAGTCAGAAAATGATTAGAGGACTCACAATACTGCTCGCAAGATCTGGATGGGATGACACGGGAGGAAGAGAGGAAACAGACAGAGTGGTTCAGAGACAGATGGCAAGCCAAATGTAATCTATAGTTATAGCTTGATGGGAGAGAAGGAGATAAATGACACAGTAGGTCCGGAGGCAAATGAGACCAATTACAACTAGCAGAAGAATGAGGACACAGAGAAGAAGACAGGGTGGCCTACAGGAAGAAAAATACAACAGTACAAATGCTAAAGACAAAAGAGAACATTTCAAGCATGGGTGGACGTGAGACAGACAGGGAGGGAGGGAGGCCTGGCAACTTCTGCATTTTTCCACACAGTCTCTGACCTATCTATCATCTATCTATCATCTGCCGCTCCTAGGTCAAAGGTCAAGAGAATTGACATTGACATGAACTCCACACCCAAAACGTACACACGCGATCAGCAAGAAGACACCCGAGTGCACATCCACACGAGCATGAACACAAGTGGACGTGCATATGACAGACGTAGGATGGCAGCCCTGCACACATGAAGGCTACGACGCCCAGACAAATAGAGACACATTCAAGTACAGACGCGCACAGGTACTCATATTAGCAATTTGTGACTTCCACTTTCTGAATGAAATACAATTTTAACAGCACGATGGGTCTTTCCAAATGTTTAATCTTACGAAGGGACAGATGTATTAAATTGTTAAATGTACATAACCAACGCTCTGTGGCTTCTTGAAAAACGGGGGTGTATCAACCTTCGTTGCCTACAGGCGTATGAGGTCTCCTAGCAGCACCGGCTGTTAAATGTCACTCAACCGCTGCCATAGGAAACAACCACCCATATGCTTGATGAGTAGACAATGAATAAAATGGTGTCATCCTCTTGAAATATGGATAAACTATATTCCCTGTTCTCGCCGTGCACCTGAAATAGTCAGCGTCTAGTGATGTAATCACAGTTCATAGAGCCACAAAGCAACACAGAAGGTCAGTGAACGACCTGCTGGCTGACTTCCCGGCATGCCAACATATGGTTGCCAGACAGACACATTTCTCTTGGACCAGACATCATTGTCATCGTGTGTCTGCCGATTGTCATTTTGCATTTTCATACTCATATGCTGCAAGCTAGTGAACACATGCAATATTTATCAACTCCTACAACTGGCTTCAGCTTTGCTGCTCCCTCTTTTCCTCTGACTAGCTGCGGTTACACGGACAATATTTCTGGATTGAATTAAATTAGAGATTCCAACTTAGTTGTACGCTGAATAAAGTGATTCCATAAGACGTGCGTTTACATGCCCCTAAGCATTTAATCAGAATAGAACTTGTTTGGCATGTGCACAGTGGCTGCGCCCGCTGTGAAGTTAGAAATATAGTAGAAGAACAAAGGTTTCTTCCGCTTTGAACAACTCGTAGTTTCGATCCTTTCGACAATCCTTAAATCTTTTAAGGTCTCCAACAGAAATGCTGTATCAGCCGCTAAACAGTTTTGTTTTGCTGCGGCCATGTTTATCAAAGGTTTACACCCCACCTCTCAACGCGATTGGAAATGCCTTCTGATCGGGTCAGTCTCTTCTGATTGAGGTGGTTACATGAGGCCTGTTTATTCTGATTGGACCGTTATTACCATTATTAGTGTAAAATTAGGGCCCATATAAGCACAGCTACTGTCTCTCCACGCGTGGAAGTGTGTCTAGGTGTGAGTGAGTGTGTTTGCCACACAGGAGGAGGAATAGTGTAGGAGACGAATACTTTGTGTCTGTGTTTGGTTTTAATTAATTCAAGACACGTGGCATGGAAAAAAGGGGATGGAAAGACAGACAGAGAGGGAAAGCTGTAGGAAAATGGTTGTGGTTTCCATGGTGCGTGTTTGAGGTGGCAAGAACGGGGGGATATAGAGGGTTTCCTTGGTATAGGGATAACCCCCATTTTAGAGGGATTTCCCTGAAGTGGCCTCCCTTACTGCACGTTTACATTTACTGTACAATCTCCGAGGTGGCGGCTGGTTCGCCAGGAGGTAATTATGTGGGAGGAATGAGTCAGCCACTGTACCTGAAATAGACACAGCTTTAACAAATGAGACAGATTTAACTACTGGCTGCGAGAGCCAATAAAAACGAGGGGAAAATAAGGGAAAATCTGTTCTCCCTGCGTTTCTGGCTGTTTGAAAGTATATGAGCGATATTACAAGTCTGGATTGACTCTAGAGAAGGCAAAGCACTTCTTTCCAGTGCACTGGATCATTAGTTGATTAGAAGGATTTGTTCAGAAGGTTCGGTTCAGCTCGTTTGATTTTAAATCAGTGGCTGATTCTTCAGAATCGTTCTTTGAGAGTAGACAGTGGTCGTTCTTTCATTTCATTCTATTTGTCCATGACTGAGACTGAGAGCGCTTCAGAGGACTTTTTTTTTTTTCCACAGAGTGCCTGTCCACTCAAATGAGCCCATTGTGTCTGAAAACATTCAGCCCAGCAGCTGAGACACAGAGGGGAGTAGGGAACAGCACTGAAGAACTGGACCCTGGCTACTGCGCTGTGTTCTCGCACGCGCTTGTGAAATGTGGCGTGTCCGCTCCACCTGGGATTTTCCAGTAAGTGCCTACACAGGCCTATCACGTGTGCCCAGCCGGGGTTGAAAAATAACGGTCTGAGCAGAGCAGTTTCCCAAATGAATGCTGCCTATGTGTATCCCGTCACCAATGGCAACATGGCGAGGACCCAGTTTGGACCTTTTTTCCCCTAGAAGCACTCTGCGTCACGGGGGGGAGCAACTACTGAGCAGGAATGTGGGCTGTGATGGGGAAGAGGAGGAGACACAGCGGCTGAGAATGTCTCAGCGTGTGAAAGAAAGAACCCGTCTGAGTCAAAAAGAAAATGATTTAGACCGTGTATATTTTCACTATTGTGTGTGTAAGACGAAACCCAAGAGATTACAGTTCTAGCATTCTGCCAGCCGCCTCCATCTTCCTGAGCTTTATTCAGAAGATTAAGTTACATCCCATGCGTCAGAATCTGGCCATGGCCTGATACTCCTATTCAGAGCTCCCTGACTGCTTAGGTAGTGATCATCTTGTCAGAGCTGACACACTCTCCTGAGCACTTCTTGCAGCATCCTTACTTTTCACCCAGGAGTCCGTGTCTTCCTTGGAAGAGTGTGTGAAATCAAGGAGGTTCTTATTCAGAACTCTTCCTCTGTTACAGTTGCGTAAAAGGAACCTCTCCCCTCTCCACCCAGTATCTTACATATTTCCTCCTACACACAATATCCTCCACACACTCCCATTCTCGACAACTAATCACTCCACTCCATCCAATATCTGCCCCGAACTCATATTCAAATACACAGTACATATTTAGTGTACATTGTGTCCAATATCACTTCTGTAACAACTGTTTCCCATAATTCCTCCCAGTATTGATCAACACAACAAGGGACTGTTTGTAACTATCTGCAAAGTCACAAAAGGTTAATACTGAACGTATCTGCAAAATGCTAATTGACAACATATTCCCTTTGTTTTCCTAAAATACCTACTCGCAGCAACTAAGGTGCAACGTAACACTTGTATAGGTGTGTTTTGGGAACTTCAAACACATGGCTGAGGTCAGGGAAGTATTGTGTTCTTGGTTAAATAGTTTAAAAAAATCAAAGCTGGCTTGAAGTTTTTACTTTTTCATATTTAACCAAACCCCGATTTGTAAATTCTTAACCTCAGCCAAAGTGCTTGTCTTGCCGAAACCCAACCCTAACTCCAAGTCTCCAGTGTCAAGCCCACCAGCCCACTACCTGTCCTGTTTAACAAGAACAGGACAAGTCATGTTTCCAGTTCAGTTGGCTGAAATACACAAAGGATCCATTTTCATAACTCTTCCTGGTGGAGTATCCCTTTCTGAGGAAAGGCCTTCATTCAGTCATAACCTTCCAGGCAGTTTTTCCACCTGGTCAGATTTCAGTTGGTAAAGGTTTTATCCTGTACATTATTTACTTTGTTAAAACATTCACCTCAGCCTTGTTACATACAACACACAGTAGGATTATGACACCCTATTTGCACCTTTCATTTGTTATTTTAAAACCAGTGTTACACCCTGAAGCCCACACACCCACCTTCTGACCTCGCTCCTCCTAGGCCACTGACCTCTGACCTCACCTTTCGTCTGGTGAGTCATCTGTCCCGTCTAGTGAACTTAGAGCCTTCAGCGCTGAAATAAGTGGTATTTGGAATGTGCATGTATCTGTGGGGGGAGGGCAGTTTTACAGAAGGGTGTCACATTCTGCTTAACTGTAATAAAAAAAAAACCTGTATATTATTGATATTCACATTATTATTGTTGTATGAAATAATAACAATAAACAGCTGCTATTAGCCTACAGCCATGGACAGTCAGTCTAGACACAGACATGCAAAATGCCCTCCACCCCTCCTACATAGTTATCCAGACTGACCACTCAGTATATAATGAGTGACAAAGTGTTTCTGTTAGCAGAAAAACGTTGTGCTCTGGCACCAGAGTGGGTCCTGAGATGTGCATTCTGGATGTGAGATGAACTGTTGTGCAGTGATCCATCCATGATAATAACAAGTCACCTTCTGTCTCTCCACAAAACATCTGCCTGTCTCTTTTCATGTGCAGCCTTCTTCAAACATATACCCTTAATTAAAACCTTCTGCCTGCCCGCCCCCCCTGCACACCTGAAAACCTCTGTCTCTCGTTTCCTGGAATCGAGCAGCCGTTGTTCCTGCTGAGCACACTCAGTGCACGTACTTTAACAGGTACAGAAGAAAAACACCCTATCACATTACAACTGCTCTTGTCATTTTCTCTAACAGACACACACACACACACACACACACACACACACACACACGCGCAAACACAAACAGGAACACTAACAGGCATTTCGCGATACCAGATTGTGTCATCTGTGGACAGACGCTGCAATATGTTCAACACACCTGTGAATTGTCTGCACAGTGTTTTCCATCTGTCTGCCCCCCAGTGAGTCATTATGAGCTTCTGTATGCGGTTACAATCTATAACACAATGCTGTCAGAGCAGAGCTGTACAGTAAGTGTGTGAGTACGTTTTTACTGAAATCCTGCGTGTTAATGGGAGTTCCACTGAAATCATCTATGGTTGGAGTTGTCCTCCTACTAAATGAGGTCTTGAGTGATAAATAGCCATGGGCTCGATCAACATATGACCCAAGGTCAGATAATGGACAATCTCATGGCCAGGGCTATAAATGCGAGGCCTCAGTGGTTGTCCTATGCTCCTGTCAGTGCTGCTCTGATTTAATGTTTTCTGTGGGTGTTCTGACCCTGAGGTCAGAACAGAGAGAACAAGAACTCTCCAGTTTCAGTGAACAGTTTGAGCCAGCTGAAGTTCATCTCTTTAATCCAGTAAAGAAGAGTTTCAACTCCATAATAATCATAATAACCCAACAAGTTCTCCAAACCATATGACCACATAGGAAAAACTCCTCTTGGTTATATTAGAGCTTAGGAACAAACGACCTAAATTAGCCAGCCAACCAGTGGCAGGCGATATGACTCCAAAAATGACATACTGGTGTACCAGACCTTCGCTGTCAAGGTAACAATAATGAACATGTGGTTAACGTTGTTTGCAGTCACAGTTTGGTTTCTTTTAGGCACCCGTATTGGTTGCAATCAGCTGCAGCACAGACGGCCTGTACAGACGTATCTTTACGGAGGACCATAATAATCAGATGATCATCTGAACTCGTCCAAACAGAAAACTATGGTTCTACAGCTGTCTTTCACACTGACAGCATAAATACCAGCTATAGATCACACACATCTTATCATTTCACTGCCCACACATGTAGCAAGAATGAGAGGATGGCCTGTTGGATCATCTGCTGTAATGCAGGTGTGTCGTGTGACTTCCCAGACTCAGCGTCCATCACGGTCAATGGAATTATTACACAAGGCTGATGAGGGTGGTGGAGTAGAATAAACAGAGGCTTAGCATGGCCCCTCCCATGCCCTGAAGACTGGCATGCATTCTGAGAGTTTAATCACGGTTAAAGGTAAACTTCCACATGGAAATCCAAACAAATCAGATATTAAATTAAACATTCATAGAATTTTCCATATGATGCCTACATCATATCATTAATTATAACTTGGTTTTATTTATCTTTGTAAACATTTTAAGACTCATTGTTTCAGTCTTTTCTGATTTCTCCACACACACCTGAACGGAGCTCGTGCTGTGAAGAAAAGACTGAAATGTGAAGCCATCCATAACTTGTTGATCTGTGCGGGAACAAACTGTGTTCTGCCCCTTGATGGAACAGAGATTAGCGTGTAGCTGGGACGGGAAACATCCATGGTGGGTGATGACTATCGCTGTAATGGCAGACACAAATTCTTGATGTCGGGCCAGAACCTTTTGAGGTGAGTCCTAGGTGACAAAGGACAGAATCATTTTTCAGAAAAGAAATTTAGTAGGATGTCTACTTATGACGTTCATATTTTAAAATCATGACAGAAATATTCAGTTCTAAGTTTGAGCCCAACAAAAGCCAGATAGAGATCAGTTTAGAGTAAAGTATTTAGTTGCAATCATTCGTAACAAATGGTGCCAATTTGTACCATTGTGCAACAGAAATTGTCAGAAGTCAAATGGTTATTAAATGCACTTAAAACCCCCTTGTCATAACATGATTTTACATGGCATGAATGCTTCATTGACAGCTGGCATGCAACAACATTTAAGATATATTCCTATCTCATATATGTGCATTAAGCACAGAACTGGAGTGGGACTATAGTTAGCTTAGCAAATAGCATAAATGTCCTGGAAAGACTGGGAAACTGCCAGCCTGACTTTTACCAAAATTAAAAAATATGCCTACAAACACTAATGAACACACTGTATCGTGTTTGTTTAGTCTGCAAATTTACATGTTACATTTCGTTTTTACATTTCGGTTTGTCCTTGGGTTTAAACAAAGCTTTTCCCACTTGCCTCCAGTCTTAATGCTAAACTAAGCTAAGCTAACCATGTCCCAGCTCCAACTCTTACAACACTTACAGGGGACCGACCGATCATGCTCATTTCCAGCTCTGCATTTTTATTCTGGGATTTCACCAGAGCAGCAGCACTCAGTAACTGTAAACTGTAAATCTACTACATAATATAATTTCTTGTTCTTGACTGGAAAGGGCAACTCCTCAAATCCATCCCTACATTTTGGAGGCCGAATCTGATCCGACATGTGTACCTCATTATTTGAAACTAGCCGTTTTTAAGATGAATCTCCGAAATTATATATATATTTCATCCATCCATGCATCCATCCATCCATCCACAGACTTTAACACACAGACATGAGAGTATCAATCCTCTTCTGTCACTTTTCCCAAACTATTCCTTCATTAAATAACCTTGTGTTAGCATTAATAATTACAGGTTAATATCGCTGTTGCATGACATATATTTCCACGGGAAAGCACTGACGACTGAAGCCTGCAGTAATTTCCATCATTATCTTATACATACAGCTGGTTTTGAAAATGCATCGGCTATATACTACCATCATCTCTGTAACTTAATCTTTGTTTTCTCTGTGGGGTGTAGCACCCATCAGGATCAGACAAAACACTGCGGTCATTACTACCACTGACAGACAAACCATCCCCAGAAACCAGCCAGCCGTAGAAAGAGCCTGTGTACTCCACCTTGATTAATATCTGTTTCTCTTTCAGTGTGTCATCTTTCTCTTTGTCTAGATAAGCAAAGATAAAACATCTGCCTTGTTTAAATGGCATAAAACAAGAACTTACATGTTGGTTTGGCATTTGTATCTTTTATACTACAGTATACAACATGTTTTGAGGCTACCTCTCATGAAGCCACCTTATTGCTATGATTAGCAGGAATCCCTTGTATTTGCCTGCTCACTGACAGTCCATAAGCTGTTTTGGGTTCAGCAGGAGCTCTTTATACTTTAATATCCTGTTGAATGGTCCTTCCTGAAAAACAATAACAAAACTTGGAGACTAGGATGAGACTGAACAAGACTGCAGACGAACACAAAACTGTTAAGCAAGTGTCTGAGGACAAGTTGATGCTGATATGGAAGAGAAATTATGATTTCCAAATAAGATTTAATCAGTGTTGCTTAATGTTCTGCACCCTGGAAAACAGAATTTTAAGCCTTGATGGCAGACAGAAAGATAAACACTCGCTTCAGTGCAATAAAAAGAAAACATGGAATTACAAAGAAACCTAAAGCAAAGAAGTAGTTTTAGAGTTACCAGCATGTGGTATTAGCTTTTGTTAAAAAACCAGCATGGGGGCTTCTGGAATGTGTTTACTAGGTTAAATAAGTCATTGTTCCTGCTAATCTACAGTATCTGCTAAGAAGAATGTGGAATTGTTCCTTTGTTTGACCATATCCTTGGGGAGGGTTGCGCAATCAGACACACATCCGGGCTATGTAGGATCCAGGATTATTAACTGTAAAGGCTTTAAAGGACCATACCGAAGTGCATCTCTTAATGCTGCCTCGCATCACTCGGCTAAGCCCCTCCCACCAAACCCACAACTTCCACACGCATCTGCATTTGTAGAACAGCATATAGGAATGAGCCCTCTCTCTGAAATGACCTGTGACTGGCCAAAGTCTCCCGTCATGAAGCCTGAAAACAGGTCCAAGAAGTAGATGTCTTCTCTCAGACCACTTGAATTACAATATGCTGAACATTTATTATGGAATTTCTGCCCAGTGACGCCAAAGAAATACTACCTACAAATCATAGCTTACATGTTTGCGAATCCGTTTTTAAAATGCATACTGTACTGTTTAAGACCTTTAGATGTACTGTCCTACAGTTCCAGGTAAAAATTTGTTTCCATTTATCTCTGCACTGACTTTCATGTCAAATAGAAATGAGTGGAAACCAATTCGAAATACAGTGTTATGGAAATGGTTTGTTGTGGAAGTAAGTAAGTCTGACTGGTAAGTGTTTGGGCTTATTTTGGTTTAAACATGTAAACTCCCAATATGGCTCATTAACACCCTTTTTTCTTTTTCACAAGATGTGTTTGTCCATAATAAATCTCACAGTGCAGATACATATATGTTGAAACTTATATTGTTCATATTGCAAGACTACCAGACCACAGTACCCTGATGATGCAACGGAGTCTTCCCTCAAATGATGACAGTCTAGTGAAACACCTCGCTTCTTCGGGAGTGACAGGACAATGAAGACATCACGTAAGTAATGTGAACCAATAGCGAGACATGCCTCAAATTAATTCGGGAAAGGTGATGATGCCTGATATGTCACTGTTTTTAGGATGGGGAGTGTGAAGCAACCGATAACGTCTTTTGATAAGTGGAATGAGCAATATTTCATTTTGTTGGCCATCATTGGGATCGTTTTATTTTAAACCCTTCCCCTGAAGAGACGGGCTAGGGTTAGAGGTTACCCGCCTCTTCTTCCCCCTGACAATAAATGTATCCTACCAAAGATTGTCTGTGTAGCTGATATGATTTTGTAACTACTCCACCGTTGTCCAAAAACTATTAAAAACACACAGAAGATGAAATTCATTGTAATTAAATGCTTTTAGGGGAATTGATGAAATAATAAGATAAAATGATGTTCTTAGACTTTACTGTTCTTACTGTTCAGTATTTAGAATCATTTACGTCTTTAAAAAAATGTCTAGTTTTACTTTTAGTTGCCTACTGAGGAAGATTGTGAAGGACAAAGGCATGCACTGAGCAGTCCTGTGGTTTAGGCCTGTGGAAAAAAAGAGGGAGGTGACTTGGGTGGTGAGGAGGAGTGGTCTGAGGGGCGGACCTAAGGGCCCACAAGGTTTATATAGTTTAACAGCTTCCCCTCTTCCCCTGCCTTGTGTTTGTGAGATCCCATTTGTGCCTGTCCAGCCTGTGCCTCTCTCTTTTTCTCACAGTAGCTATCACTGAATCTCACACTCTCAGCAACAATGAAAACTTCCAGGCAAACGACATACTCAGTGCGCTCCTCCACTAGTAGCAGGCCTCCTGCTATAACAGTCAACCGTACCTCTGCTCCTGTCTACAGGGCCCCCACTATCCACGGTGGGGCCGGTGGGGGCCGCATCAGCGTCTCCTCCAGTGTCCGTAGTGTGCTTGGAGCCGGGATGGGAGTGGGCTCTGGAGCAGGGGGCTTCTCCAGCAGCGTCCAGGTGAGCGGGAACAGTGCTGACATCATGGGCAATGAGAAGTTTGCCATGCAGAACCTGAACGACCGACTGGCCAACTACCTGGACACAGTGAGGAACCTGGAGCAGGCCAACCACAAGCTGGAGATTAAGATCAAGGAGGCCATGGAGAATAGCGGACCTGACTTCAGAGACTACAGCAAGTACCAGGCCATCCTGGATGACCTGAGGAAGAAGGTGAGGAGGGGGCTGGGGGAGGATGTTGAGACCAGACAGGGGAAAGTGCATGTGCTGATTTATTAAGCATTGACCAAAAGGGAAGGGGGTGGAGGGAGGGAGAGAGGCCGGGCGGGTGATGTGGTTGGGTGATTTGAAAGATGAAACCCAGGGTGAGATGTGAGTTTGTGAGGAAAGTTTGGTTTAGCAAGAAATGAGTAAAACAGACACAGTACATCTATTTATCAAGGTATTTTTACACTGTATATGCGCTTAAGTCAAAATGCCCCTAGCCTAAATGTAACCCCATCAGTACTCAGGGTTACCGCTCCACTGTAGCACTGTAGTTTCCTACCTGGGGTAGAATGTGTTCCTGCTGGTCCTTGGCACAGTGCCCACTGCTACTCCGTGAGCCGGAGGCAGTAGGCTGGACCGGAAACTGTATGGTGGAGAAATGTTGGAGCATCAGGGGTCAGAGAGACAGGAAACAAAAACACAAGAGACTCCAGGGACTTTACAGAATATAAAGGGTCACCTTACAGGCCCATATATCAGTTAAAGTAACTGCCTTTTTCCTCTCTGTTTAGTGTCACATAAACAGTGTGTTGTTGGTTAGACAATGGGACTGAACATCCAGTACAGACGTTACTACTGTGTATACATAAAACAGAAGTTGAATAGGTGGGGAAGGACAACGTTAATGTGAGGAGGATCGTTCAAGCATATTATTTCAGTGACTTCGCGCATTTTATTTTTAAGTTATTCATCTGAGAACGCAATGAATGTCACACTCACCTGATACCTGACACAGTTAACTGGTGCAAAAGAGGATTTTAGAACTGAAAGTAAATGAGGGCATAACACAACCTGGAACATTCGTTAATCATTAATTCCATGTTTTGCTCCATTGAATGCCAAAGTGAGAAAAACGTAATAACATATTGGACTATGTAACCCTCCTCCTGCTGCCATTCTTCATTCAAAACTACATTTTCCTTTTCAGAAAATTATGTCAATTGCAGTTTCCTAATGGAACGTCTTTACAGGAAAGTGTGAACGCCCACAAAGAGCGTCTTCTACAGTATATCCTTGTGTGAGCAGCACAGACAACAGACAAAATGGGAGGCAAAGAGAGAAGAAGAAGGCGTTTGCAATCTATTTCCCAAAATCTTATAATTCTCTAAACATTAAATAATTGACATGAGGTTTTGTTTATTCTACTGCAGTAACTGCCTCAGTTCATCCAAACAGCCCAGGGTCAAAACAGCCCCATTTATCTTTTGGCTTGATGCAAAAGTCACTCAAATGGGGCCCTCCACCTCAGCCCCCATCAAAAACGCAGAGTCTCACACAACAGCCCGATCCGGTAGAATACGCTAATACGTCAACTACCCATTCAAACACAGACACACACAACCACCACCACAATCACCATCATCACCTTCCTCATGCAAATCACCTGCCTCTGTCCTGCTGACAGGTTATATCCTGTTCCTCAGCAGCGTCAGGACAGTTGCTGCCTGGCAACTGCTGATTGGCTCATGGACTGCCATCCATCCCAGCCCTTATCTACTGTGCCGTGACTGCTAAAGCAAATACTGCAACCATCTGTGTTTTTTGAAGCAGCCTGCTGGCACTGTCCTCATTTACACACATAGAGAATGACACGTTTAACACTGAACGACTTTTATCTCATTGGAATAAGTATCAGAGTATCAGTACAGTTAACGAGTCTGAATTTTAAAATGTTGGATGAACAGTCGCTTAGCTTAGCATATAAACCAGAAACAGCTAGACTAGCTCTGTCCAGAGGTAACAAAATCAGCCTATACCATCACCCCTAAAGCTCAGTAGTTAACAGGTTATATCTGTTTGCTGCATTTGTACAAAATCGAAAGTGTGAAATGTGCTGGAGCAGTAGCTTCCTGAAGACGTTGTTAACTTTTGGACAGAGTCCAGTCTTCATGCAAGCCTAAGCTAACTGGCTGGCTGGTTGTACCTTCTTATTCAGCAGACAGACTCTGTCCTCAGATTGCAATCTAAACAACCTCTTTCTTGTTTTAACCTGTTCTAGGTGTTTGATGCCACCACCGACAATGCCCGCCTGGTTCTCAACATCGACAATGCTCGCTTGGCGGCCGATGACTTCAGAGTGAAGTAAGTCCTGCCCGCTGTATCACTGAGACTGTAAAACACTGAGCCATACAGCTGCAGGCACAGCCTATTCACTGCTGAATGGGTTGGAGTATGAATACACAGTGTTATGAGATAATAAAACAGTCCTTTGTCTTGTAGTCATAACTCCTCGCCTTTGCATCATTGCCGATGGAGTCGTTGCAGCTGTGTCATAAATTACATGTCATGGCAAACACAGCTGGCAACTAGAGTAGAGTATTGAATTGTATTTAAACAGGAAAGACACCTTAAAAAAAATATGTTTTTGACTAGGTGTAGGTCTATTCAGTAACTTTAGTAGCTAGGTTTCCATACCAGTGTCGCGCAAATTTTAACCAAATTTCAGAAAATCTGCAAAATCCAAAAATGTGAATGATGTCTAAATCATTGCAGCACCGTTACATTATTCCGTTAGTGCAAGTTCTGCTGAGTACATTTACAAAGTTGGACCAATGTATGTGAACGTGAGCAGCTGTATCAAGCTTTGATTTTATCCTCCCTGCCCTGTGCTGTTTAGGTACGAGTCTGAGCTGGCCATCCGCCAGTCTGTGGAGGCAGACATCATCGGCCTGAGGAAGCTCATCGACGACACCAACATGAGCCGCATGAACCTGGAAAGCGAGATCGAAGCCCTGAAGGAGGAGCTCATCCACCTCAAGAAGAACCATGATAATGTGAGTATGAAGACGTTCAAATGCAAATCTTTAAAGCCCCTATAAACTTAGTATTAATAAGTAACAACAACAGTGAAAGTTGAGGAAGGTGAGGTATTATTTATTAATTGTTTAGCATTCAAAAACTAATCTAATCTGCTTTGTCAGGACTTTAGGTTTAAGTCAGGTTTAATCATATTTGACTGACAATACTGACGATATTACACATTGTCATTCAAATGTTTCTGAACTCAAACTAGTGCACAATTACTCACCCACTTCAAACCAGTGAAGAAACAGAACTAACCAAAACTGTTTTTGCGGTGTCACTTATCGTAACAAGCTGATTTAGGTTTTTCCCAGAAGCTTAGAAGATTAGTCATGCTGTTTCAGTATTGACTTTTTGAATGCTGCTTTCTGCAAAGTCTAATGAATTCCAAACAAAAGCCACTTTTCAAACATCCCCCACCTTTAGACCTGAATAAATATTTGCTTCCCATCTGATCTCAATAATCCCCTCAAACATCATCACCATGTGTAGTTAAGTTACATATGGATGTTACACACTACGCCATGAATGCAGACGACAGGCTGCAGGGCATTCTCAAAAACAAGCTTGATAAAACTTATGTGGAAAGAAATCTCAAATATATGTATGTGAGTTTTGTGGGAAGCCTCGTTGTAAAAATGGTTCCAACCCATATGTGGCAACAGAGAAAACACCAAACATTTAACATGACTATGATTTAAAGGCACAAGCCAAAAGTATTTAGTGGTAGCATCCATGAGCTCTAAGTAGTGCTCTTTCCACAATTTCCCATGTGCACTAGAATCTGCACAAAGGCTGCTTTCATACAGTTCTCAGTCAGATGAGAAAATAAAAGTTAGGATTTGTGATTGTGTCTATTAATTCCTCATTAATTCTTTAGGACGTTATGGAGCTTCGCAACCAGATTGCCCAGTCAGGAGTCCACGTGGATGTCGACGCTCCTAAAGGACAGGACCTGGCTCAGATCATGAAAGAAATAAGGGCCAAGTATGAGAACATGGCACGGAAGAACCAGGAAGAACTGAAATCGTGGCACGAATCTCAGGTAAACGATTAACAAGAAACCGTCATCTGCAATCAAGGAAGGTCCTCTCGAGCACAAAGTCCCCATTTTAAAAAAAAAAGTCACAGTAGTCACATTCTAAAATAGGTCTTTTTTCAACTTTTAATCTCAATCATTAATTCAGATAACAGAAGTGCAGTCCCAGGTCGTCCAGAACACAGAGGCCCTGAAAGGTGCCCAGACGGAGGTGAACGACCTGCGCAGACAGATTCAAACCTTGGAGATCGACCTGGAGTCACAAAGGAGCCTGGTGAGATGCACTCAGTCTGCGCACACACTTAATTTATCTCAACACACGCTTATCTGAGTTCCCCGCAATGCCCAACTCAGCACTCTCACTTCAGGTCTCTCGCATTTACTTTGTTGACACAAGCTTTACACTCTGGTGACCCCTCACTATGGAGCTGTGATCAGCAAGCTGAGTTCACTGTTCAGTTTTAACCTGTTCCTTCCTTTCATCCATGCACATCTCATGCACACAGAAAGCTTCTCTGGAGGGCACAGTGAGGGACACAGAGATGCGTTACAACATGGAGATTGAGTCTCTGAACACCGTCACCCTGGGTCTGGAGGCGGAGCTCACACAGCTGCGTAACAACATCCAGCTGCAGACGCAGGAGTATGAGGCCCTGCTCAACACAAAGATGAAGCTGGAGGCCGAGATCGCGACATACAGACGGCTGCTGGACGGGGAAGATTTCACGTGCGTAGATTAATGATTCTATGATGACATAGACATAAAACCAAAAAAAAATACTTGTATTTTCCATTATAATACATAACCAACCTGCAGAGGCTAAGCTCACCGTTAACATATCGGTCAGTAGAAACTATCTGACAGTTCATTTGCTCTTAATCTTTCCATTCAGGCTCCAGGACGCTCTGGAAGACCAGAAAACAGTAAAGACCAAAGTGATGACTGTCACGCAGACCCTGGTGGATGGGAAGGTGGTTTCCTCCAGCACAGAAACCAAGAACCTTTGAATACCAGAAGCAACCACCTGATCTTGCATCATTACACTAACATATGAATGGCCAATGTTGATTTTGTATTTTTGCCAATGGATTCTCCCTTCTTCTTAGGCATACACTAACACATTTAGTTTGACTTCCTGGGTGTACCACTCTGCCATAGGCAGAGTATACAGAGGAAAACTGAATCATCTTTAACTTATTTCATCATGATTTATTTATGTGTTTGTGTGTTGATCTGCAGAATTGGAGAACTGTGAGATTTTGTGGAGACAAACTAATTGAAGACTAATTGACTATTTCAAAGTACTAAAAGAGTTCAAATACAAAATACAAAAGATTTTTTGTTTCACCATCTTTGCTTTTTCTTTTGTCCAGTGAAGCCTGCCTGTGGCACTGGGATGTTCAGACGTTTCAATAAAGGCCATTCGAGGAATGTATCTTCGTGTGAACATGGTGTTTTGTTTGAAAAAAACTATAATTTATGTCAAATATATCGGATTATATTATTGTAACAGACAGAGGAACAATAAAATAAATGAAGAATAAATAACAGCATAAAAGGATAAAACAACAGCAGACAGTGACACAGGAAGGGGCCTCCCTGTGGGCCTCCAAGTTCATATATGATGAGCATTAGTTCCTTCATTCTTCATCCATTGGTAACTCTTCATCCCTCATCATGTTTAAACGTGCACTGCTGCCTTTACAATCACTGTGCAGTGTCAAAAACTTCATAGACTGAACAAATACACAGCACCCCCATTCTTTTCAATGAGACCACCCCATTGGCAGAAGATGTGTGCCAGTAGAGTGCCGCAGGGATGAGGTTTTTCTGTAGGCCAACCAGGAGCTTAGCATTACCCTGGCTGCTTTGATGAAAAGCCAATGAGACTTTTCCATTGGATTTTGGATTATTGCAGAAAACAAAAGTTTATGATACTTACACGTTTTGTTTCAGCAAGATAATCTTCACAAATGAGCACCACTTTTATTATTTTTGAAGCGTAAATGTAATCGCCAAAAGTAAAAGCTAACTTTACGCTATAAACTAACCACGGTCGCATGACTTCAGCGTCATCAACACTAACCCTCCAACTTGCACTTTGAATTTGAGTGCTTACCTCTTCTACAAGAGCCTTTGGGAAAGATTGAGTTAGAATAGTAATAATAGAATAGTTTGCAAGAGCGCAAGTATAAACACAATGGGTCTGTAAAGGCGGATGAGTGAGTAGATGGGTTTTGGTAAAAATTGACTCTTTCTTATTAGCACTTTTCAACCGAACCGGTTCCCAAAGCACTGTAACAGTAATCTAAGTTAGAACAGTAGTCTAATTTGGTGTTAGGTGTAATGACGTTTGATGTCCCTGACAACCTCTGCCTTCTCCTGCATTCACCTCATTCCCCTCACCTGAGCTTCCCCACCCATCTCCCCACCTGCACTTCATTCCCTCTTCAGCAACCCGTATATAGACCTGGCAAGATGCATTGGTCCTCTGCCAGTATGTCAAAGTTTAAATGTTGCACATTTAAACTATTTAAACTACCTACTTTCAAGCCTCTGTTACCCTGTATCCTGCTATCTGGAATCTGTCCCTGAACGTACCTGTACCAGATCCTGCCTGCCAGTCCAAATCTGACAGCTCAGTGTTGTACTGCTGCAGGTATATATAGGCTTACAGGCAGGTATAGGTAGGCAAGCAGATGAAGGTACAAGCATTGTTGTCATTTGGGTCCTTCTCATGCTGCCCGAATTCACCTCTGTGACACTATGAAAATGTCAGCATACCTGCCTTTAAAATGTGTTTACAGTGGAGTGGGTATTGTTGGTACAAAGTCTAAGCAAGAAGGCTAAAGGTCTAAATGTTATATAGATAGGAGAGGCGTGGCAGGGATGAATATTAGCTTTCAGTGATATATAAGATCTCAGGACTCTCCTGTCCTCCCCTCTCAGCTGCAGAACTCCTCTGTACCAGGACGCACCGCTTCTTCCCCTCAGTGATCAGCACATTTATTTTAGCAATGGAGCCCCTGAGTCCTCGTGTCATTGGTGTCCATTCGACAGGGATTCACAGAGCCCGACAGATGGAGAGGGCCTATCCCCACAGCGTCAGTGGAGGGGCAGGCGGCCATGGGGTCAGGATCTCAACCACCACCTATGGCACACAGGTTGGCAGCAGCTTCGGGGGTGGGTATAACTATCAATTATCTGGGTCCAATTCTGGAACCCTGGCCATTGGGAATGAAAAGATAACCATGCAGCACCTGAACGACCGCCTGGCTAGCTACCTGGAGACGGTGAAGCATCTCGAGAAGGCCAACAGCCACCTGGAGATGAAGATCATACAATCCATCGAGAAGAGAGGCCCCTTGGAAGGGAGGGATTACAGCAGGTTCAACGGCGTTATCACAGAGCTGAGGGCCAAGGTGAGTCACTCAATCAATCAATCTTAATGACTTGAGTGTCTTGTTTAGTCTTGTCGCTTAATGGAAAACAAAAAGTGACAGCAAAAAGATTTGTTTGTAGGATATATTTTACAAAATAATGCCAAAATGGCAAAAGAGGTTCATAAAGAGGATTGCAGAGTGGTAAGTCTGGGCATCCTTCAGTGTTCTGGTTTTACAGACATTGCAGTGTCTCCAAGCAAAGGAAATGTTCATATGTCATGAACGCCACTAAACGTGTTAAACGGTTTCACTTTGGTGCACAATAGTTTTCTAATATAGTACTGGGAGAGGCAGCCTTAACAAACCAATGCTCAAAAATGTAAGTTAATTGAAGAACTCTTCATGAAGAATGTTTTACTGACCAAGATCTCAGTCCTCTGTCCACTTCCCTTACTTTGTAAATGTCTTATCATGTTTGGACAAAGGTCATTCCAGGCATTCATACCTCCAACACTCCACTCCAGTGTTCATGTATCTCTCTAGCTGCCTGATTTCACAACATTTATTACCTGTAGTCTTATCGTTATCTCCACGTCGAGCGATAAGAGATGGTAGATAACGTGCTTTTGGTCTTTTATGACTTACAGAGGTGTTGTCAGAGGTCATTCATCTGCACAATTTATCAATGTGAAAATGACCGCGGTCCATCAAACTGACTGCATGAGAATGGAAAACATGTGTCACTGAGTATATACAGCCTGTTTTTCACTCACAGAAAATGAAAAAAACATTTCGTTTCTTTCAGATATTTGAAACGATCAAGAGCAACGCACAGTCTGCTATTGCTCTTGACAATGCAAACCTGGCTGCAGACGACTTCAGAGCCAAGTGAGTATTCAGCTTTTTATACACAAATGAAACAGGCTGTCTATCCAGCATGAACATATCTGATATACAGTGTGTTTCGTTAGGATGGAGTCTGAGATATCCATGCGTCAATCAGTGGAGGCTGATGTGGTCAGTCTGAGGAAGCTTCTGGATGATACCAATGTTATTCGCCTGCATCTGGAGAGTGACATTGAGTCTCTGAACGAAGAGTTGATCAGCCTAAAGAAGAACCATGTGACGGTGAGGGACATTAATGAGAAACTATTGCATCAGGTCTAATCCAACTAACCAATGCGATAGTAAGTCAAAGAGAAAACCAAAAATCTCAATACTACTGTAAATAGGACTGTAAATACTCTGTTTCTTCCTTAGCCTCTTTGGACAGGATAACCCCACTAACCCTGTTCAGGAAATCACTCCCTGACTATTTCCCCCTCAACAGGATGTTGCTGACTTGCATACCCAGATCACCCAGGTTGGCGTCCAAGTAGAAGTAGATGCCCCTAAAGGACAGGACCTGGCCAGGATCATGGAGGAGATGAGGGCTAAGTATGAGAAGATAGCACTGAAGAACCAAAACGAGCTCCAAGCATGGCATGAATCTCAGGTAATTCATCAATGTATATTCGTCAAACTCATTTAGGGTTGACTAGTCGTGTTTGATATTTTCTATGTAGTGTACGTGTTTAATCTTGTATCCAGATCACAGAGGTGCAGGTCCAAGTAACTGAGAGCACAACGGCTCTGAAGGAAGCTACGAGTACGATGACTGAAACCAGGAGGAGGTATCAGTCACTGGACATTGAACTGCAGTCGGCATTTAGTCTGGTAAGAACATTTGTGCTGGTTTAGTGCAACCTGAACTCTCATAGTGTCACCAGTAGTTACAGTTTCAGATTTAAGCCTTTATCAATATATTCTCTCCATTAGGTCTAATTTATATCATATTTTGGAAGACAACCATGCATGCTTATCTTCCACAGCAGATTATGCATTTACACCTGGCAACTACTAAGTGTTATCAGACATGACTGACATCACTCTTTTCATCAAATTCACAACATGAAAGCCAACAAATACTATAGTTCCATTACTGAACTGCTTCAAACAATTGCATAATCAAGCTTTTTCTTCACCTCTTGACAGAAAGCATCCCTGGAGGCCACTCTGCATGACATCGAGATGCGTTACAACATGGAGTTGGAGGAGTACAATGTGATCATCCTGAGGCTGCAGAAGAACCTCACTCAGATCCGCACCGACATCCAGCACAACACAAGAGAGTACGAGCAACTGCTCAATATCAAGGTGAAACTGGAGGCCGAGATCGCAGAGTACAGGAGGCTGCTGGATGGTGGGACAGATTTAAGGTGAGGATGAGTAGAGGAGGCACAAAGTTTGGGTGACATGGTAAAAATGCTATGATACCTTTACTGGAAACCAAACATTCAATGCTCCATATTGTGAGCTGACCAATATTAGAGCTCTGTTCATCTCAGGGCTTTTGCAAATTTGATTCAAATTGGCTTCATGCAAACATGAAGCGACTTTGATATGGAAAGTTAAAGTGATACATCAATACAATACTCTTCCAAATCACTTACAATTCAACTGCTGAATTTCAGCATGTGGATAGCCCATAACTTCAAGACACAAAATAAATTTGATGCCGAAATAGTGACACGAAGGACTAAGTTTAGATGTACTGCTGTGCTGATTTTAATCTTTTGTTCATTTTTCCAGACTAGAGGAAGCAGTAGATCTGAAGACGGTCCAGACCCAAGTGTTGACAGTCACTGGACGGCAAAGGGGTATCAGAGATCAAATCCAGTGAAATGCTTGCAAAAAACTGAAAACCTTTGTAACAAAAATAAACAGTCCAAAGCTCTCTAGAAAAACTGAAGCAGAAAAATGTCCGGTTGTATTTAGTAGTTGCAGTAGTGTGCAGAGTTTGGCTGAGAGACTCTGGTTTCCTGGCTACCTGACAGTTGCTGCAAGACTCCAGGAAGACACTGCCCCAGCTCAAAAATAGTCCCACACATAACACCATGCAAAACCACAACTTGTCATTTTTACACTTCAAGCTAGCTGTTTCCCCTGCCTGCAGTCTTTATCTACGCTGACCTGCTGTAACCTGTAGTAGAGTGATATCAATCATATCATATTTAACCAACAGAAATAAGAGTGGTATCTATCTTCTCATCCAACTCTGAGTAAGAAAGGAAATACGTCTGTTTTCCCAGAATGTCAGACATGAACTATAGACTCAAACTGTAGTTGAAAATGATGTCAAATGTATTATATATCATTAAAAAATCTCAACATATGTCAGTGGCTCTCTGGCCTCCTGCCATGGTCCTCCTCGCACACCCAGGTCTGCTGTGAGAGCTTCTGAGAAGTTCACATTGTGACCTGTCCCATAAAGCCCTTTTAATAATAATAATAATAATAATAAACTTTATTTATATAGCACCTTTCATACAAGAAATGCAGTTCAAAGTGCTTTACAACAAAGATATTAAATGCACCAAGTGCTTAACACAATAG
>JAVQJF010084156.1:0-156548 GCA_036023855.1 Gadopsis marmoratus | reverse complement strand
CCCCCCCCCCCCCCCCCCCCCCCCCCCCCCCCCCCCCCCCACCGCCCGGGCCCGCGGGGATTCCTCCTACGTGTCAACACTGTGTTGTTCCACTCATTAAGCCCAGTGAGATTAAGCTGGTGTTGAGACTGTGGGGGGAGCTGGGGTTCGTGGCAGGTTGGATCAGCATGCATGCAGTGGGCACAGTCAGAAACAGTCATAGGCCTATGAAACAGGCAGGGGCTGGGAGGGAGAAAGACAATGAAATAAATAAGACAGCAGTCAGCAGATCACTGCGCCGGCCACCGCTCCCCCTCACTGTTTTGGAAGGAAAAACCTCATATGAAAATGCTTTTCTCCTATTCAGCTTCAAGTTGCTTACATAAGCAAAGAAAGGTAAAACTTTGGTCCTGTGGTGGAGCCATCCTATGGCATCCCCATCCTAACTTTAACCTACAACTGCAAAGAAATCCAAGTTGAAGATAAATAGGCAGGTATAGCAAGTTGTGCTTTAAAACATAAAATTTACTTTGAAAAACGCTCAAGGTTTCAGAGCGCCATAATCTTCCTTCTGCAGTAAAGGACTAAACTACAATTTGCTCTTGAATTGACTATTACCGTTTTGGTCTATAACAGTCTAGGGCAATCTTATGAAGCAGTGTCAAACTTGGTATGACTCCCCAGGAAATTATAATCATTAGTTCACTGAATTTACTGGCTCTCTTGCAGTTACTTCTTTACCTTTTAAACTTGTGAGGTTTATAGTTGGAGTACTTAAATATGTACATACGTAGACGGTATAAAAGAATATACTGTCTGTTGACAAAAATAATATTTATGGTGGATGTCACGGCCAGTGAATAACCCCTTGATTCACTGGCCGTGCAGACAGAAGCAGGCACACAGGATCGGTGTACATGTGCTTACATAATAATGAGGCAAGCAATCAAATCTAAAGGGGCAGGCAAGAAATGTAGAGTCCAACAAGATCAGGCAAGGTTCTAAAACTAGGAAGGTAACAGATTGCAGATATCCGAATGTAGGTAACAACTTGACAACTATAGAGCAACTTTAATTTAATTAGAGGTTAGGTCCTGAGATTATCTAAGCCTCTTTGTTTTGCTAGATGCTTTACTTACTTCACTAGCCAAGAGGGCTATAGGTTTTCTGGGATTTTATCCATATTGATGCAGCTTTCTAGTACTGAATTTTATGAAAACTGTAATTTGCACTACTCCCCATATTTTTAAGACAACTTTGGGAAAACAATGAGCAGTTTTTTACCTTTGGAGACAATCATGTTTGTCTGTAAATGTTACACTGCAAATAAGCTTAAAATCCCCTGTAATTAGGATCTGTCTATTATTCTGAGGGTAGGTTTTGTAGAAAAATAAAACACTCACAACAATAAATGGTACAGTCTATCTGCAGCTTTTAGATCAATCATTCTCTGTGTTGATAGGGTGGGATCTCAATTTGCCACTAGGAGGCGCAACAAAAAAATTATAAATCTTACACACAGGAGCTTTAAATAAAGCAAACCCCAAAACTGAAAGCTAACAGAAATAGATAAATAACAATAAAAATCACCTTATTCATAGAGGAGCAAATATTTAAACTAAATAATGTGTACTTTAGCCCAGTAGAGTTATGCAAACTAACATTTAGACCCAACAGCTTTAGCAACTTATTCTCACATGATAAAATATGATCAATATGATCACACCAGTTTGCATATTATTCCCATTGACGAAGATTATTTTTTATGGCTTTGACACAACCCCCCACCCTAAACATAGTATTTATTGCAGAACTTAGATTGCATTAGTAGGTAAGTAGTAAGTCCATTCCCTGTAATAACTGGACTTTATAAATGATTTAGCAGTGAACGTCTAAGAAATGTAGAAAATCCAAGAAATTTAAGACAATCACAAAATCAATATTCCATGTGAACCAGTGTACATTCCTCTCTGTGCATCTCTCTCTCGGTCTCACTGTCTCTATTACTCCGTCTCGTCATTTTGCTTTCTCTCTCGCCTCAAAATCTCATTAACACTGCTGCCCTGTTGGCTCTTTGCCTCTTCAATTCTGCCCTTTGTGCAGCTAGTCACTTCTTTTTTCCTTTACTCATTTCATCCCCCTTCACCACCTCTCATAAACAATGTGTAAGATGTATGAAAGTGACAGGGACCAGGAGACATCCATTTAAAAGCATAATGCATTATTATTTCACAGCTCCCCCTCTCTGCCGTCTCCCAAAGCCCTTCAGATTATATAACAGCTCAGTGTCAACGGAGCCAGCCTGTGGAGGACAAGTTAAGGGAGTCTTCGCCGATGATGCAGCTCAGCGACTCTGGACTTTCCCCAGCAGCTTGCGTACTACCCCTCACTCCTCCTCCTTCTCCTCCTCCTCCTTCCTCCCTTTGCCATATCCACCCACCCATCCACCCACCAGCCCACCCTCTCCCTGCCTTTCTTACACACACATACACACATCCACTCAATCACGAATGCACAGGGATTGCAGCAACAGCAACAGCAGCAGCACCGCGAGATGGAGATCTCCACTGCGTGTATGAGTGCCTGTTCCCGGTGAGTGCAGGGACAGGAGCAAATGAGTGTCAGTGATGCTTGAATGAGGTGTATAAGGGAGAAGAGGGGGAGCGAGCAGAGCAAAAGGCAGGAGAGGGATATCACTGAGGACCCGATGAGGTTTTGAGGCAATGTCTTTCTGCTTTTTTCCCTCTCCTATCCCGATAACCTGAATCTTTGCCGGATGTGCCACAACTCCTCCAGCTGTCACTGCACCGGCTGCCTCTCTCTCTGTCCTCCCGCAGCCTGTGAGAGCTGCCCCAGCGGCTGGATGGTACCCCGGCACCCACTGAATACATGGATGAACGCTGGCTCTACAGGGGATCTGTGCTTTCTTGTCCTTTGCACCTCTGATCTGTTTCTCAAGGTAGGAGTTGTGCTTCCTTTTTTTGGAGTTGCACACACATTGAGAGGTATTGCAGAAAGAGTATGGGATTCATCTGGTCTGCCTTTTAGAATCTTAATTGAATGAATTGAATTATGATCAAATACTGTCAAAAGTCTTTTGGCTAGTGATGCATGCATGTCTATGACCCCTGCATGCATTAGATATGGATAAATTAGGGAGGTGGGCATTTCGCCTTCCAAGCATTGAAAGGTTTAATGACTAATCAGGAGAACATGTCAAAGATTTTTCGTCACAATTGAAAATGAAGATAAATGGTGATGTCATTTGACTTTGATTTATATACTTATCATAATGCGTGTCTTTGCAGCCTTTGACAGACATGCAGTATTTATCTGATGAGGCAGAGGCTGATTATTGAGATAGCTGTACTTGTGAATTGTCTGGGCTTAATAGTGAAGAATATTGATGAGCGCTCATTAATAGACAATTGTATATTATACTGTAATAGACTGTCAGAATGGTGATTAGTTATATCTTTTTTTTAATCCATCTTTATTATTTATTGTATTAAGTGGCGTATACTATATGACAAATTCACATGCAATGAGTGATGTGCTCCTCAAGGCTGAATTTTATAAAAGGTGGATTCAGACTTATCATGACTAAAGACATGTGTAATCTGGGAAGCTCTAGGGTACTGCATCACATACACAGCTGCACTTATATTTCCTCTCAGTCGCTGCTCCCCCCACCCTTCTCTCTGCCCCTCTGTTTTCTACACGTCATTCCTTGACTAGTTGAATTTACAGGGAACACAGACAGGTATAGCTGTAAGGTGCCAAACACACTGTGGCTTTTCTATCTCAGCATCTTTCTCACTTATAAATCCTTTTCTACATTCCGCCCGAGTAAATCATCAGTTTGACCGGTGTACACATGCATGCCCGTAGCCCAACCCCTTATTAATCAATGGACTCATCAGGGTGATGCACTATAGCACTCTGTATGCAGTATGTAAGCTATAAAGTGTTAAAGGCAGTGACGGTCTTCTTCATTATTTTATACAAAAGAAGACGCACGCTAGCAGGAGAGTGTGATCACAAAAAAGCCAAAATGCCCTTCTGCATATCAGCCTCTCCAAACTTACTCTTCCCAAGGATCCATTTCACAACCAATGCTCTCATCCAGGAGCTTTTTAAAACCTCCAACTATTCGCCGTGACTGAAAGTGCTGCTCGGTGATAAATATTTTAAGCCAGTGTCATAAAGAAAACTTTCACAGGTGTAGCTGGCAGCCCGGATAGATACAGACAGCTGTGGACGACAGCTGGAATAGGATGGTGCATGTATGTGTGAGACTACGTGTGTGTCTCGCATGACTGTGGAGCTCTCAAAACTAGCTGGGATTGTCTTCACAAATTGAACAAAAGACTATAAAAGTTGTGGACAAAAGGGGTTTACACTGTTGCAGGAAGATGAGCTTACGTTGTACTGCAAAAAGATTACTGCAATGTGGAGCGTTTAGGGGCTGAACCTATACTGTACAATTGCATGGTGCTATAAGAATGCATATGACTACACACAGACACACAACCTTGCCTGTGTATAGTCGTATGCAGCGATATCCCATCCTTTACGTTGTCGTTATGAAGGCATAGTTGGTGCAATGTCACTTGCAAATGATGAGAATACAAAATAGATACACTGCACAGAAACAATGCATAGGGTAGAATGTATGGGGGTTAGTGAGCACAGCATCAACCTGTTATAAAGAATAGTGAAGCGTTGACCTTGCAATACATTCTTGTTTTAGCACATATTCCTAAAATGATGAGCTTTAGCACTGAAGAACATCCTGTGTGTATAATGTTTGTACTGATGGTGCAGTGGCGGTTATGATATTTAAGGAGTGGGAGGCCACTACATCAACATTACTTAACCATTAATGAGAGTGGCTAGACAGTGTTATCCTATGTAAATATTCTACACATGCACTCCAGTAATGATTGCGTTGATGCGGGCTGACAAGAATGTATGGCGATCTGAGCAAACTCGTCTCTTTTTCTCTGCTATGTGATGGGACATAAATCATGAGTCAGCAATGTTGTAGACCTGCAGTTGCATGGAAAATGGATCCAGCCCTCCATTAATATTCTTTACAAACAGCCATGTTTCTACAACATTGTGGCCATAATAAATCAATCATGATACTGTCGCTAAAGGTATTTTTTTTCTCTTACATACAGCATTTTAGTGTGAAGAACTGAAGGGCAATTGGAACTGACAACATGGTGTGCCAGGCTACATAAGGAGATTTCAGAGGATTACTTTTGCAATTTTAGAGTCAATGCATTATTCATAATCCGTTGGATAGCTGAGGCCAAATCAGGGAAGGACCTCAGGTCATTAGCAGAGATATAGCTTGCATTGAGAGGAGGAGGAGAAAGAATACATGGCGATTGTGATGGAGATTCTTGCTCAACTATTTGAATACATACATGTGTCAGTAATATATCAGTCTCTTTCTCACACTCTGTGTATTTGACTTCCAACAATAATAAGTCAGTGAGGAGCTTTTCTTGGTTCCCTTTTGCGTGAATTACCATTTCGCTGCCTTACATGACTACATAAAGAAATTGTACACGCTTAGAGGAGACTTCCTGCAGATGTGATTACCTTTTCAGTGGCGTGAGATTGGTATTTCTGAGTGTGAAATGGTATGATCCCATGTGAATCAGCCTCGAACAAATTCTTTTTATCCATGGAACCGCTTCTGACAAACAACTTACACTAAAATCAAAGTGCATACTAAGCTATGTTTCAGAACAAATACCACCCCCAATAAGATTCAGCTGCTCCAAATTCCAAAACTGTGTGTAAATTCATGACACAGCATGCCATATTGTTCTTGTGTAATGAGATTGAGCTCTTTGCTTGTTATTGTTGGGGTTTTTTTTTGTTCTTACCTCATCTGGCACTGAATGCATTGCAGTGACTGAAATGACACCAGAATCTGTTGGCATGCAGGGTATCTTTTTTCCAGAATTAATAGGAAGCAAGATGAAACACTTGCCTCTAAATATATTCCATTTTCATCAACAGTTTGAGCTGGGGGTGATACAGTTTCAGTTGACGGTCTGCAAGGTGAAACACATGGCAGGAGTCCCAAGAAATACAACCTCATACTTTTTATTATCAGTCCTTGTCTGCTGTTGTGTGTGTGTGCTTGTGTTTGTGTGTCTGCATTTATTTTTGCACACTCCTTAAGATACTAGCAAAGGCCTCTCTTTGAAAAGGCCCACACACACTAATGCGCATACAAAGAGTTATACAAACACGTATACATACAGTTAAAGTGCCCAAATGCGTGCACACTCGCACAAAAAACAATGCATAGTCACACGTGGAACAAGACAGTTTTGTGAATGTGCATTCATTTCATATGACACTAAGCTAGTCATTCATTTGAATGTACTTTTTAAACATTTAGCCATACGTCACTGGAACTCTGTGTGCAGTGCAGATGTAGATCAACTGCAGATCAGAAATAAACATTAATCTAATCTACCCCTGCTTTCCCTTTCATGGGAGTAGTGAAACTGACAGTAAGGAAATGTCTCTTCAGCATAAATTTCCCCCACCAGAACAATCACATTGATGGATTTACAAAGTCTCAAAATGATAAAACATGATTACTTTCGGAGAAGCTGCGACACCATGAATAGCTTGCTTTTGTGTGGTAATAAATGATTCATTGGAGTTTATTTATTGCATGGTGCCTTGTCATATGAACATGATTAACCAGCTCTTTCTGATGTTTCCTTTCAACCTTATCAGACATCAACTCATTTCCTTGTGCTGCTTGATATATTTCATGCTCCAGCTATGAGATGTGTTTCATCACGAATGAGACAGAAAATGCAATATTTCTCATTTGATCGTATGGACCTTCATTTGAAACTCTGCATGTGGAGTGACTATTAAAAAACAGCATTTTTTTGTATTATGAAATTTATTTATGAATAATTTTTAGCTACTTTGTGTGATCAAAGCTATTTGTGATTTATTACATAATCAGTATAAATAAAGATATGCCACTGGAAATATGTGAAAATGAAAGAGACTTAAAAGTGTTAAAAATGATTTGGTAATGATAAATTACCATGGAAAATGTGTTACTAATAATATAATAAATAAATGTTAATGAATGCATCATTAATATGACGGTAATTAAATGACACACATCTTATAAATGAAGCACATTTGTTGTTCAATTCTAGCTCATCATAGTGCTACATTTACAAACAAGAAGTTATAATTTTTTTGAGATCTATAAATGAATTCACGATCATAAACAATTACAGTTTGAATGCTTCACAGTTGTTATTTAAATTTCTGTCATTAAACTGTTGCACAAACCCATTTATTATGACCCATATGAGTGAGAACAGCTGTTAGAAAGTATGCCTAACACTTTTGGGAGACTATAACACTCCTACTCTAAAGCAAAAACTGTTTCTCACGTACAAATATGTTCAAGCGATTTCAAGCCATTCATAAACTTTTCGATTCAATTGCTTATTGTTGAGTTGCAAATGTCTTCAAGAACCCTTAATATGAAGTTATAATAAACAGCAATCTGTAAACACTTAACGTTTCAGGTCAATTCAGTCAGCCAGCTCACGCGGAACATATTTTAGATGCCATTGCAGAGTTTAGATTTGGTGCCTAGGCTCAGACCTCGACACTCTGCTCAGCACAGCAGTGATTGGGGGAGGATGATAATAAATTTCCCCCTAGGGACTCAGAGCCTACAGGTGGATATGGATGGAGGAGTCCAACACCAGCTATTATGTATCTGTTAGGGACCTTAGACCACAAGGGGATTATGTTATGTAGTTAACACTACTACTGGTGGGCAAAGCACAAACCACCCTACAGCCATTCCCTAACAAGACACCTCCAAACATTGTGAGGAAAATACTGTCAAGCAATCTTTTACAAAAATACATCTTATGAAACATAATGTTTACATTACATGTTATAGCATTGATAAGGAGATGACCATAAGTGGGCGGATATGCAGTAAGATTAAGGATTAACATTAAGGATCAGAACAGGAGCTCTGCAGTTCCGATGTAATTATGATACGAAGAGCAGTAAAGCGAGCTATCACAAAAACCCATTTGTTTGTGTTGGATTGTTTGCCTAATGTATAGCTGTATATGATCTATGTGAACAAATTGTAAATGTGACACTCCTATGTGCATTAAAAAGAGAATTTCCATGAAGCCAAGTGAATGTGGTTGTGTACAAGACAGCAGTTGTGTTTAAATCATTAAAGCTAATGTACACTACCCTCTAAGAGAGACCGGAGTTTGAAGTGATCCAATAGGAAACCACATCATTCAGGGGGAAATAAGCCAACTGTGATTTTCTTTTTCTATTTTACCTTTTTAGGAAATATGGTGAGCAAAGAGGACACCAAATGCGTTGTTGTCTCGAATTCAGATGAATCAGATTCTGAGACAGGCCCAACACACAGCCTTGATGCACAGACTGGACCACGATCAGGCAAGCAGCAGGTGAAGAAGAGAAACAAGGCCTTACAAGTGCGTTTTAAGGATATCTGTGATGCTCAAAAGGACCATCGGGGAAAGCGCTCCAGATCAATTTCCTGTAAAGTAACACACAGAAAGTACACGACCATGCCTGCCAGACGCTCTATTCCAAACGTGACTAAGAGTACTGGTGTCCAGACCTCGCCGGACCTCACTAAGCGATACAAGACTTTCCCTTTTGAGAGGAAAAAAGGACATACATTTAAACACACTGCTTTGGTGGAAGATTACAAAGGACAAAACAATGGATTTCTGAGTGATATAAAGGCAGGAGGAGAGGATGGACAAACTATTGGGGAATCCTCTAAGTACAAGGGTAAGATTGTCGGGGAGACAAAAGCATTGCTTCACCACACCGATGACAGCAGTGACACAGAGGATTTGCTTTCCAGTGCCAACTGTGTGGATGGACCCTCTTGTCCAGACTCTTCACATTTCTCGGAAGAGTGTCATCCGCGCAGCTCTCCTTCCAAAAGAGAAACGGAGTACCAGATTTGTGGGACAAGGACTAAACACAAAGGATTACCCAAAGAAGATATGGATGCTGGCACTTCCTCAAAGCGCCAGCTGGCAAACTCAGAGTTTTCACAGGACAAGTCAAAGGACTCGGGCCCTGTTGCCTGGAACTCTTTGACACAGGTGGAGTCTTTAGGAAGCCCGTCTGTGAGCTGTAAACGGAAAAAGGGTGCACAGCTAAATGAACAGCAGTCACAGACACTTCCCCATAGTGCCAAATGTTCTGTCAAGTCACAAGGGCAGTGTCGGACAAGGCATGTGTCAGCCTCCTCTAAACTCCAGCAAACAGTTGTGGGGGACGAGGGCTTTCCTCCAGGAGACAAAAAAGCCCCAGGCATGGGGAGCAGCCAGCAGATAATGCCCTTATCTGGAGACAAGGATATCAAAGCACAGCTACAGGCCATGGAGAGCCTCATCAGCTCAAGCCAGGAGACCATCAAGGTCCTACTTGGAGTTATTCAGGAACTGGAGAAAGGTGAAGCACAGAGAGAGGGGTGAGTAGAGTAAGCTTTACAGTGAAGACATACATTATACACTGTACATGTATGCACATTTCACAGTGCTGAAATGAAAACGCTATGATAAAAGGCAAGTCCAGTTCATTACAACTGAGGTCTTACTTTTGTATCTTTGGCCATCATTTCTATTGGTTATGATAAAAATTTTAATCATGAGAGTAATTGCTAAGATCTGGGAACACAGCAACATCAGGGCGACGCAGTTTGATGCCAAGAAATACAAGCAGACAGCCAAACTGGTTGTAAACAAGCAAACAGTTTAGCCAGATTGTTTTAACCGCTTTATTTGGAGTTAAACCAAAAGACAGAGAACCAGAAATGTTTGTATTAAGCCCCCATCTCACAGGAAAACAGGGAAAAATAAAGTATGGTATGTCAAATTTTAACCTGGAGCTCGGTCTGGGATTCCAAATACAACCAGGGTATCAAAATGTTTTATTTCATCCTCTGGGGATCATGAATTTCTCCACCAAATTTCACAGCAATCTATTCAATAATTGTTGAGCTATTTCAATAAAACCAGAAAGGAAACATCAGAGGATCACCAAAGTCATTAGGCTTAGATATGATAATCAACATCGAAGTCTAAATGGGCATTTCAAGTACACAGTACAATACATGTTGGAACTGTCTCTCTGTGTAATTTTAATGCAGGAGCAAATGTGCCTCCAATAGTTCTTTGTGTCGCATTTCATTAGAAATGTGCCTGTAAAGGAGAATATGCATTAACAAGCTTCATAAAGTCTCTTACAGCAGTGCAATTCAAGAAACAATGTTCTCCCTCTCTTGAACCTATAGCAACGCAAAGCAAATTGTATTTAAGTCTTATTCATATGTAGTGGAGAACAAGGCACCCTAGTGTGACTCTGTGGAACTTGGTTTTAAAGGCCCAATTAGTGCAGCCTCATAACACTTTGCCTTTCATC
The DNA here is from genome assembly GCA_036023855.1 of Gadopsis marmoratus. Lineage (NCBI taxonomy): Eukaryota > Metazoa > Chordata > Actinopteri > Centrarchiformes > Percichthyidae > Gadopsis > Gadopsis marmoratus. The sequence goes on along the minus strand of JAVQJF010084156.1, from coordinate 146,048 downwards.
TCAACACAACTGTGTCTGCTATAGTGCCTTCACTGTGTTGTGTTCCATCAACATTATTAGAGAAGTGCAATTTTAGAGAGGATAGCCTTCCATAGTGCATTCCCAAATACTCTTCCCTTTTTTTGCATGGCTGGACAGTCAGATAGCCTTCTAGCTACACTTCGAGATGAACCAAAAAGCCTCCATGTTCTAACCAGGAATAAATACACAAGGCCCAGTGATTTTTCACTTCTGTAAGCATACAGGCAGTGATAAAAGGTGTGTAAAAGTCCAGCAAGAGGTCAAAATAATGCACGTGCTAGTCATGTTTCACGTCTCCTTAGGTTTGATGAAGTCATACTTAAACTTGGATGCTGAAGAAGGGAAAGGAACTGCAAACAATGCGTTTTCCCATCCTATGCTTTCACATCTCTTAAGGTTTTCCAAACGTCAGCAAAAGTGGGTTGGCGACACACGATAGTGCTTGATGTTAGGCACTGATGAATCACATACCTGTAGTTAATTAAAATATTACAGTTCTAGTTTCTTTCTCAGTCACTTATGAGTCACTCAGTCATAATTGAATATGTCTTAAAACCCTGACCAGCTTGTATGCATTATATAAATGGTAGTGTGTCATGCAAGTGATGAGAGAGACAACACAGTGTGAATATTAGCATTTTGCATGAATTCATATACAACAACAGTGCATAGTATGATGCATGTCAACTCTAGGTTAAACTGTATGGATGAAATTGCCATAACACTGTTATACATCCACCATTATATACAAATATGAAGGTCTCTACCCATGCTATTCATGGTACCGCATTACACAGCCAGTAAATGTTACTCACAAAATAATGTTTGTAGATCTTTTGTGTGATCTATTCTGTCTGTATACTACTTTATATACTGGATGACATACATTATCTACCCATATATTAAAGCATGGAATGTCACATGAGACCGTGTGGCCTGATTTGACTGTAGCTTTGCCTCACAGGTCATCAGCAAAACACAAACTCCTATGCTAAAGCTCAGACAGGCAGAGCAGCAGGCACGTAGGCAGGGGGTGTGGACAGTGGAAGTGGAATGACGGGGGCAGGACATATCCCAAGACAGCTGACGTGGGCAAACAACGCAGCAGTCTATGCCAACAAACAGTTAGCTTAGAAATCTGACTTTCAGAGGTGCAGTTTCCTCCTCTAGGAAGCATGTACAAAATCATTCTCTGTGGCATTCTGTGCCTTATACAGTGCCACTATATTGGACCGTGAACATTTTACCCTGAATGGATAAAAGAAGTGGGTTTTTTGTGCCGAGTACACACAGTGATTATAAATTTAGGTTAATGCGCTTTCATTATTAGAGTGGAGCTCTTTAAATTACAAGGATGTACACGAAAAGCCGGGACAGCAGCACAGCACTGGCGTAGACCTTGTCTGTGCAGTGAGCTGCTGTCCTTGCTCACAGCTGTTCAAAGAGACTTCATTTGCGAACAGGGCAGGATGGATGAACTTGCTGACCTTGAGCTCCATTAGCATTTTCGATCCACGCAGGCTGTTCTGTCTCCCCCCCAGTGAGGTCACCTCTCATGTCATGGTGAACAGTTGAGGTCCAACCCCTCCACATGTCATCCAACAGGGTGAAGGGCTACCGTGACAGCAAGCAATTATATGCGCAGCTCTAACACAGCCGATTCCGTCATTCCCATACCACTGCCGTTATTGTTATTGCATGCAAATAACAAACATCTTTATGTAATCTCAAATGAGGAAATATGAATGACAAATTGGCGATATACGAGACAAGGAAAAAAGCCATTGTACTGTATATTTCATGTGTCCTTTTTCATATGTGTAGACATAAGCCTCCGTTGTGCCCCAAAAGATGATTAAACTTGGACATAAGACATCCGACCCTTGGGGCTGTGTACCTATGCCATAAAGAGAGCAGATACAATTTGTCTTGTCGATTGCTTTTTTGAATCCTTGATGTTCATTATGACTATAGTGAATTGAGTTGGATGAGAAATAAAAAAGATGCATGGTAAAGCACAGAATGTAATGGCATTGATTTTTCCTATTGCCTATAGAATAGAGCATTTGTTTACACTAACTCATGGCAAAGCGAGGTAATCCTATTATGTAAAATCAGCAAGACTACACACTGTCTTAACCAGATCTGAGAAAACTGCAGGATCAGAGCTCATGCTGCATTTTCAACCATTTAATAGGAATAGGAAACTAACAACACTGGCTAAAATCGGATGATAAAAACTGGATGATAGCTGATGCCCACAAGTGTTGAAATATGAAGCTAAAGCCTGCCACTGGATATCACATATATCTTTTCATCTCTCTGTTCACAGGCTCTCCTACCGAACAGGACAAGACACAGCAAATTGTGACACTTGTCGAAACAGCGCATGCATCATTTACAGGTGGGCCTTTTCACTGCCAGTGTGTCATTAATGCTGCATTAAAAGTTATTTTCTGTATGATAATTTGGTTCAGCGTGGCTAAGACAGCTAAAAAATGTTTTTTTAAACTAATGAGAATGTAATAAATAAAATGAAAATGGAAGATTTCGTTTGTAACAGTAATTGGAGTCCAAACGAGAAGAATCATAAAATAAGCGTCAGGGATATGGAGTGAACTCAAAGACATAAATGTGCAGCTACTGGCAGTACTGTATACAGTATATTGGGTATTGCACTATAGCATGCTCTTTCTACAATGGATGATGAAATAATTAATACCTCCAATTTGATTTGCAAGCATTTCTGGGGAATGAATGAACGAACACAGCAGTGGGAAGTGAACTAGACAGGGTAGGAAATACAGTTGACCCTGTCGCAGAGTACATGTGGACCTAGAATTTTCAAAGACTGGATTAATTCTTTACTTTCTTAAAATCAGCATTACACTGATTTGTTGTCATTTTTTAAAAGACACAGTATTTCTGTCAAAATACAGAATGGTTTTGTAAGTGTTCGGAAATGCTCTGAGCTGAAAAATGGCTCCAAAGCAGGTGGGAAATCCACTCAAGCTTTAACCTTGTGTCATTTGTCACTTCAATCCAAAAGCCTCTATTGCGGAACCTCCTTGTTACCTTGTACTCTAAAACAGGAAACAGACAGCTGTTTGGAAATATACTCCCAAGCCCAGGAAATACATTTTGTGCAGTGGGACCTTTCAGTAGCTTTCACTTGGGCCTATGTGATTGTAGGTTAAAAAACAGAAAATTACAAGTTATAGATGTAAACTTTGTATCAGTTCTAAAAAATATGAGCATTTGCTGCAGTAAAGGGATCTTTTTCCAAACTTCTGCTTTATGCTTCTCTTTTTACACTCTAGCTATTTCATTACAATAAAGGCAGTTAAATATAATAAGGGCTGTCCACTCTGATGTTCCATTGGATTATTTTAGATGAATGTCAGATATTTATAACACCTTGAATATTCTAAACACATTTGGACACACACCTTTTGGACATTTTTTACCACAAAGAAAAGGAAAACTGCCCTGTGCTGGACATGTTTTTCAGGATTTTCACTTTATATAACATTTGCAAGATGCCGCCTCTCTCTTCTCCCTTGAAGAGTGCATTGTGTCAAGTTGACCCAGATTGGGGTGTAAAACCATTGTGGAGCTTGAAACAGGATCTCCATTTCATATCAGATATAGGGGGATGGGAAATCATTGGGCCTCAAGAACCATGTGTACAAACAGACTGCCATGTACAATTGTCGCAATAACCATTTTTACATATTTAGAATTTTCTCTTTAATACAAAATTGCCAAGTGGTTCAGGTCGTACGAGTCATGTACAGATGGTCTGTCTTTCTCAACAATTTATATTGCATATTGCACTTGCTTAATCTGAATGAATTTGAGTTTGAACATGAAATTAGGGTTAGGGTAAGAAAAGTAACGGAAACTAAAACTGAACTAACTGAAACTAAACTGAAACTAACCCTGACCTTACCCTTTTTTCGGTCCCCGAATACCATTACTGGTGCTGCAAAATGTATTATTCTTTTGCCTTCTCTCCTACTTATGAACAGGTGATATTCATCACTTAAAACCTGGAAAACTTGTTCGAGTGAGCCTCAGGAAAAAACGTACGAGACATTTAGTGGAAACATATGAAAATATTCTAGTATGAGGCCCACTGACTTCATGTCCACAGCATCATGTGCTGTGGATGATGTGGAAATAGAGAGTGAACATCACAATGCACCTGACACTGAAGATTTTGATGATGCATTGCCTGATCTGAGCAGCACACTAATCAAGACCTACTGAATATGGACACCACAACTGACCCAGACATGAGCATCTGGCTTGCCTGGGGAGCAAGGATAAAGACTATTACAATTTCCATTTCTGTAGCATCAAAACAGGAGCTATGATTTGCTTTTGGATCGAGGTAGAAGCAAAAAGACTTTCCTCCATTGATATCTTTCCAAAAACACAACAAGATAACAGAGACAGTCCTGCAGAGCGACAGCCACTCTCACTCCTCCACACCATTGCAAAATAGAGAGCAGCTGTGGACTGTAGTCAATAAAACTGTATAACAGATTTAAGCCTCTATAGAATAAGCCTGAGTCGCCATCAAAAAATAAGGTTCAACAACCATCGGCACTAAGGCAAAAGGGAGATCACCACTCCTCAGCAAGGACTGAAAAACTGACTCTACACTCCTTGGTATGCCAAATTAAACTTTAATAATAACACCAAATTATTGAACCTGAATTTGATTATGCTTTCAGACATTTTGACAGGTGTCATCAGTAAGAATTTCAAGGCTGTTGTTTTCCTGTCTGACCTAACTAACAAGATCCTTCAAATTTTGTCTGCAATGTGTGAAGACTCTGATTGTGCATGTGGGACTAAATTATGTTATTTAAACAGATGGACTTCACCTAAACAGAATGAAGCTGTTCACTTTTAACCCACAATATTCCTACATTGTGCATTCCTACAAGTAAACAAGGCCAAGGTAGGCGATAGGAGAGGAATAGACCCGTTCTCCACAACAAACTGTCACCCTCTTTCTTTGCTTCATCTCGGCCAAATGTCGTCAAGCTGCCAAGATCAAAAACAATTAATATCTGCAGGGTCATGGTCTCCCCGGCATCCAAATGCTTTATTTTCTATCTTAGTCCCAAGGACCTCACTGAGCCAGAAAATTGAAGAGGATGACAGAACTGAGGCAGCTCTCCTTTAAGGACAGCTCTCCTTAAAGCAGTCATCAGACATAAAAATGGATTTGGATAACAAAAAGATATCTATTATGGTACTTCTTTTATCTCATTGCAACAATTGGTACAGTTCAGCCTGATCTCCTTGGTACAGTTCTTGACTCATTAGGTCTACAGAATGCTATTTTGTTTGCCTTGGGGAGTTTGGTAAGAGTAAATATTTCTTGTGATGTGCCCCAAGGTTCAGTCCTGGGCCCCATTCTTTTGTATTAGTATCCTACATGGTGCCATTATAGGCCCTATCCACTTACATGGCATCAGTTTCCATTGCTACAGAGATGACACATTACTCAATAGCTCACCTGACAATCTTGTATATTGCATTTCAGAAATTACTGATTGGATGGCACAAACATTTCTTCAGTTAGATAAGGACAAAACATGGCTTTTTGTTTGGACATTATGTCGAGACTACATTTATAGCTAAGGATTGAGGGGTGATCTTTGTTAGTGATTTAAACTTTGAAGTTAAAATCAACCCCACTAAAGTGTCCTTTTAGCGCTTAAAATAATGATCTTGCAGTACAAAAACATATTCACACTTTTGTTTACGTTTGTCTCAGTTACTGTAATGCACTGTCCACAGGTCTTTCTAAGAACTAATCAGTTGTAAATATAATATCTTGCCCTTAAAGAATGCAGGCAAGAAGAAAACAAGATCACATGTAACTGCAAATATTAAGTTATATTGTAGACAAAGTAATAAACATGCCCTCATCCTTCCAGTTAGAAAGGTAATTTCCATAGTAACCAAACTTTGTCCCATCAACAGCTTAATACATTTAATAAACCACACCGGAAAAATGGTGCAGTGTATCACAGGCGACAACAGTGAATGGTAAATAATTCAGGATGCCCTGGCTTTGTGGAGCTTAAAATGAGTAACTTTGACCCACAATAGACCTGCGTTCCAGCAGATTCCACTGTCAGAAAATAAATGACAAGTCTTACAGTAGATGATTGTAGTCTTTGTAATTGCTATATGATCATAATTTCCATGATTCATGCAAATCTAAATGTGCACTGTAACAAAGTATTTTTTCATTTTTTAAATATATTTTATCCCGTATTCATTCTCCTAAGTTTCCTTTTTATGTACAACATTATAGATGCTCTCTTGTGTAACGGCCAGAATACTGCAGTGTGCCGCTGTGTATGTGTGTGTGTCGATTTGTGTCCCCATTGATCAAAACAGGGACTTTCAGTCTTTTCATCATTTTGTTTTAGCCAATACTTCCTGAGTTAGTGTGGCTTTCAATATGAGGGTTTAAGCAGAGTGATTATGTAAGAATATTTAGAAGTAAGTAAAGAAATGAACCTGTGATGGGTATTTTCTGTACCACATGATTTTGACCTTACCTATTGTTTAATTAGGTCTTACTGCAGAGAAATGGAGCCACGGAGTACATTTGGGTTTCATCTAACTGAGAGGCAAACATTATAGATGTAACAGCAATATAATTTAAAAGACTCAAGCAAGAAGCCCACTGCGTAGCACAAAGAAAAGTCCTAAAGCCTGTATCTAAGTTTCTCCTTTTTCGTCTCACTGATCTTATCTTGATAATACAAAGTGTGCCAACTCTCTCTCTGTCGGTTAAGCAACTTGGCTTAATTAACAAACTCTGAACAATGTCTGATGGCAAAAGAAGTGCCTTCAGTCTGCTGTCACTAAACTAAAGCATGTGGTATGGTAATAAAATCACCATGAAGATGTACTCTGCAAAGTGCTAATAAAGTGGACGATTGTCATTTCATATGTGCTCTGTGTCATTAAATAGTTTTTTCAGTTCCCTGGTTTTTAACAGCCATTGAACAGAGCAGAGCTGTAGTTGGCAAGCAGGATAGTAATCTATCATGGTCCTATCTATCTCTGCCAAAGCAATTGTCATAAATATCTTAAATTCTGCAAATAGCGCTGTTTAATATTCTTTAGCAAAATCAGCTTCTCAAACCTTCCAAGACTGATATATGTTTTAAAAAAAAAAGTTTAAAAAAAAAAAAAAGCATTTCCTTATTGTTTATCTCTGCTGCTTCAAATGTACTTTTTCAAGACTGCCTCACTACTCAGACTGCTGTACGATCCCGTCACCAGCATCCCTGTTATTATAATAGTCATTACTGAGTCGTCATCTGATGAGTTAAACTGCTGATAAGGCAGCTGTAATCACCTTGCTGGACAAACCATTCTGTGTGACACCTTGAGGGGGCCTGACTACAGCGAGGCAATTTAAAACACGCCACGGAGGGGCAAGTTGTGACCTCAAGATCAATTTCCCCTCAAAGTTCAACATCGCCAGTATGGCCGATTAATTCAGGATTCCAGCAGCTGCTGAGCTCAGGTAGTCAATCTATGGGTCTTATCCAGACTTTCGGCTCTCCCCTGACAGTCTCCACCCACCCTTAGTATACTGCAGCATATACTCTCATACATCATTGCAACAAATGGGGCATGCATATGGCAAGTAAAAAAGAGGAAGAGAGAGGCTGAATGTATGGAAGATAAATCAGGGGAATAACTATGATGATACTGTCCATGACATCAGGGAAAAATGGGCTCTCTTAAAGGGTCGCTTCACCCATTTTACAAAAATATGTCCACATACCTATTAGTATCCAACAAGGCAAATAGTTTTGGGTTGTCCCACATTTTGAGAGATTCATCTCTGAGAGTCGCTGGTGTCCGGAAATGTTTTTTCTTGTTCTGTCCCATCTAAATTCGTTTAACGATGTCCCATGTTACTAAACATGGAATCATAGGACTCTCCCGGATGATGTATCAATCCTATACGTTTAAGTTATGGCCACCCGTTTTAATTATTTCAACGTTGTTTCTGAGAAATCATGTTCTGTCCTTAATTTTGACATGGCTTACAGGTCTAAATACTACAATACCCATGAGCCTTGGCCATCATTGGCATGGAAAAGAGGCCGGTCAGGGACAGCGAATTTAAAACACTTCATTGTTAGAGATGAGAACAAAACACAGAGTCATAGTCGCTGAAATCACCCACAACTGACCCAGAATTTAAATTGATTTAAAATGCAGATTATCTTTTCAGTTTTCTCAACACCGTAATCTTTAGCGTCCACCAGCAATTGTAACATAATTTTAACCTCTGTGATTGGATGTTTCTTGCACACAGTCATAGTTGACATCTGCCTCAAAGGTTTATGCACACAGGTGTGTACCTCCGACTTTTTAATCAAAGAACCAGATACTTTGGAAAGGAATTCTTAATCTTTTGTGCTGATGATTTAGGTGAACCAACCCTTTTAAGCAACCAAAACATTCAACTCAAAGATGGAGACAGTATGATGAGATTGTATCCACCTTCTGATTTTCATATTCCCCTGCTGTACTCGCATGTGCAGTTCAAATAAGATTTACACGAGCATCAGTTGCCAATTATAAGTGGCCTACCACTGAGTCAACCTAGTGTGTACAGCAGGAAGCCAAGTTTAGAAAACATGCTCAGATCAAACCATTAAAGGATTTTATTCCTACCATGCTGCGTTGAATAAGAACCAGCATTTGAATCAAAGTATACAATGTAGTGTTCCAATTTGAAACTAACAATGACTTTGAAAAACATTTAGGTTCAGGGAAAGGCAACTGCACTGCGATATGATGAGATGCAAGGAGATAATTAGCACTTGTGTCCCACGCTGAGGTGGTGGAGCTGTGGTTGTTTTGGTGAACAATTGTCAAGATTGCCTATTCTGTTTTGTTCTTATTAATGAGATTGTGTTTTTCTCTGTGGCACTGTGAAGCAGAAAGCCATGTAATAGACAACGGCAATGGCTTTTATATCTGATATACATGACAGTAGAAGAATTTCTGAATCTGATTTCCATAAACTGTGGGGAGTTTCTGCTTCAACTGTTGTCTGTCAGTGGAGGAAATAACTGTCACCCTCTGGTGATTTACTCTACTATGCCCTGCCATGTAGTTCTGAAGATGTTATACTATACTGGGCCTGAACCACTCATCTTGTCAAGTGGAGGGGTTGAACTGTGAACGACCAAAGGGGAAATCAAGGGAGGGGAAATGACTTTGCGCTGAAAGGTGCCAGTAGCAGGAAGAACAGAGAATAGCAGCAAGCAGGTATAAACTGCGCAATGAATAGAGTGTGCCGAGCTTAAAAGACATCTCACAGCAGCAAAATCCCTCCCAGGAGCAACAATCATTGAATGGTGCTCAGCTCGCCATGACCACAGACAAATAAACGGCTCGCCACTGATCACAGCAACAGCTACTCACGCTGCATAGCTAAAGAGATGATTAATCTGCTTTGCTGAATGCCCTAGAACACCCTCCCTGTCTCCAGCCGCTTCTATCTGTTTGTGTACAGAGATGATCTTAGATATATAGGGCTTTTGTTTGCTGCTCCCCAGTGCCACCCGCATCGTACAGTGCTGCCTCTGGCTTCCCGCTGAGGCATTTGTCCACAGCGTACAGTAATTGCAGTGATCTGCCAAGTGATTAATTGCTTAATAATTGCTGAGGCTATTCAGTGTTGCACCGTGCTGCTGTGATTCGGCTCTGCTTTCTGTCAAGTCAACATTATTTAAACAGCGGTTGTAAAAGACAAAGTTTTTAACTTGAAACAATAGATACAAATAGAGATAAAGGTAGGGGAAAATGAGACAGTGGTTCATATGAATAAGAGATGTTGTAAAACAAGTGCATCACATCCTGCAGGAAACAGAAGTTCTGCCTAGATAAAAGCTTTAGTCCATCCTTAAAACTGAGTTTCTCTTTGTCAGGGTTTCAGCGTTCAGAAGACCTGCAAGTGTAAGCTTTCATTTGAAGTGGAAATTAGGGAAAATGCACTTAAGAAATGAAGCACACTGTGCAACAAGAGGTTTTGTTTTGATACAATAACATGCTTAAAAATTCCCTTTTATTTCAATAATAATACTGAGTTTCAAGCAGCCACGAACCCAGGCCCCTGCACATTTTTGACTTTCATTTAATCTAGCAAATTGATTCATTGGAAGTCCCAGCCTGCCAAACTTCTATCCAGCCCTCCATATGGTTTCTCCCCTGAAGGCTTTAATAGAGCTCTGTTCTTAATTGACACTTATCTTAAGGGTGAGGACAGATCCCAGGATTCATTATGTCACTTTGAGTATAGCATTTCCTTCAGCGAACTAATTACACTGCCCATCAAAGCAGTTACCCTGTCAGGCCAAGCTTTGTACCTTAATGTCTATTTGTGAGCCTGCAGACAAGGAGAGGAATATGTTTGACCTTGGCATGTCAGATGTCATCACTTTGGCGGCTTCAGATCTCTCTTCTGCCTTAATCCACTAGACTTTGAATGACAGGAATGAGCTTTGTAAACTGTAGAATTCACTGTACCTTTTTTAAATGCATCGTGTTGAGAAATGTTGGCGATAAAAATGAGGATGAATAAAAATTGCCCCAAACCAACAGAACATTTCAATATCGGTTACGGTTTGTGGAAGAGTGTCACTTTGGCAGGCATAAAGCAGATGATTCATTCTCTTTGATTTACAAAATGTCTTGCATACTCCGGGAATAAGTACATTAACAGAGCACAAGAAATCAATAGCAATAAAGTGAAAGGAGATATAATAATGCATTTATCCCCTGCTTGAATACAGACAGTTAATCAGGGTCTGCTTGGTCTCTCGATGGTTTCATTTGGATGGGATTAAGCCCCACATTTCTCCCAGGCCTGAGAGATTTAATCGGAGAGAGAGTTCAACTGCGGTGCCGGAACAAAATCAGACGATGACCAGGCTGGGATTATACTGACGGATGTGGAAGTCTGATGTCAGGAGCAACCCACAATCTGGCTCGCTTTTGATACAAATATAATCTATGCAGGAAAAGCCCCTTTGACTGCATGCATAAAAAATACAGAGATGATGCAAAGGAACTCGATAACTTGGAGGACACTGAAATATGGATGGGATATGTGTCGCAAGAGATACTGTATGTGCTGCCAGGGTGTCTGTCAGTGCATTTGAACCGTTTGCCTCCCTCCCAGCCTCCATCTGGACATCAGTGGATTACTAAAATAAAAAATAAATCAAAAACTGAGTCATAAATGTTATAGCCTGTTTCAGCCAAGTGACAAATCACAAACTTTAGAAACTTTCAGATTGATGCACCTGACTTTGCTGTCAGTCGAGACACCGAAACTCTAGAAATTTAAATCCTTGTGAACTGAATAATCTAAATTTTCTAAAATTCCACCTTTCATGCTTGTCTTGCAGTGTTGAGCTGGACTTCAAGCAGCAGGAGGACAAGCTACAGTCCTTGATGAAGAGACTTTGCCCCCTAGACAGCCCACAATGCCCCGCTCTGCCTTACTCCAATGAAGTGTTCACATCCACCCCGAAACGCAAGTCCAAGACAGAGGCCAAAAAGCATGCTCGCTGGAAACTCTGGTTCCTTTGAATAAAACATGAAGGCTTTGGAAATTAATACTCCTGTTATTCTCAAAATGGGTGGAGTATTCAGAGGCAGTAAACAACATATGAGAATGGAAAACGACAGAAACCGGTTCATTTGGGGTTCTACGCTGAGACTGCACATTAAATCAGCTGGGGGACAGCTGAGAAAAAAAAAACAAACATTTTAATTTCTGTCAAACCTTTTTCTGGCATGATTGCTGAAGAGGGTCGACACACACCTGCAAAAACTAGGTGAGCGTTCGGTTACATTTTGGTACATGTAATTTTTTAAGCTGTGTAAAGATGGATGTTATGAATACACTGGGCAAATGCACCTCTCACTTTATATTTATGCATTTTTATTGCATCCTCCAATGCAATGCACTTTTGGTCTTTTCCCCTTAGAGCATATTGCTTGGCAACAAGAGGAGGCGCCATGGGAAGGGCCTTTTATGAGTGAAGCTATAATCTTTGAATGGACATCAGCCCCACCTCCGGCAAAGCACAAACATTTGATTATTGGGAGGAACATGCGTAAAAGACTGAAACAGAGTACACTACATGGCAATATGTCAGCCCTGTCCCTCCTTATCTGTGAACATCCTGCTCAGTTGGTCTGTTTGACTGAACGTCTGCCTGCCTTTGTTAATAAGCCCTGTATCCTCCCTCTCTTTGTAACTCTGTCCCTTTATCTCCCTCTGTCTTTTTTTCTATCTCTCCATTTAGCTCACTGTGCAACCAACAGACTAGCCAGCGAACATTGCCTCGGTCGTCCTGCCCTTTTCCGTTAGCTACGCTGAAACATATATCTATATTTTAGAATATCTGCATCTTTATAGCAAAGTACTGTGAAATGACATTTTAAGACATATATGTTTGGGTGCCTCCTCTTGAAGCAGGTTGAGCAATTGCTGAAAATGCAGAACAAGTCTTCTGGGTTAGATCAGATTTTTTTAACAACATATATATTGTTTTGACTGCTTCTAAGGCAGAATATTTTCTATGCTAACTTAAACGTTGTTTTTGTGGGGGGGGGTTTACATTTCCAACAAAAAGTAAAGGCTATTTTGACATTTCTCTTTGAGTCCATTATGAGTTTGCCTTGCCTCTCAGTCACTCATTGTGTCACAGCAAAGCTCTCATGTTGAGGCTTGAACCCAATCAATCTTTAAGTGATTTGTTCAGTCAGCTAACACATGAAGTGTTGTTCTGTTATATTGATAGCCATTCAACTGCAAGTTCCGTTCTGTCTACCAACCCACAGAAAACAACTGTGCACCGAACTTGCAAGAGTAGAAGGGCTATTTACAGTGCTAAGGAGTACGGTAGCAATCTTACAGCAAAGAAGACTTGTAGCCACCCGCTTTGGTTAAGTATGAAATAACAAAACACGGATGATGTAGCAATGACACTGAAATTGCACGGTGTTATAAAGCAGGTATTTACTGAGTTCTTCAAGTAATTTTATAACAGCAACTCTCATGTAGATTTTGGTACTATTAAATGTCCAAGAACTGTCAGGAAGACACATACTGGCCTCCCATCATTAGACTGCGCAGTAGATTACATTATTCAGGTCACCAATGTCCATGCAAAGATCTGTACCTTGAGAAAGTGCAATTTAGTGACTATGTGCAATATTATGCATTTTTCTACTGTTTCTACATCACAATTAAAACATTTTCAACTGAAGGTGATTCGGTGTGCTGCTCTGTCTACTGAATGCTAGAGACAATAGAGTTGTGAAGTGGGAGGAGCTATTTTGTGTGCTCCTTGTTCCTGAAGTAATAGTCCCATTCATTTTTCCCCCGTAAACAACATTACATTGACTCACAGTTGGAGAACTTCTACAGCTTCATTTGACATGAAACTCTCCAGTACAAAAGATTAACAACTGTGTTAGAAGATGTATGGCTCTTTGATAAAAAAAAAGTACAGTATATTTTTGGTGGAGAACAACAACTGCCATGGAAAAAACATCCAATCACTGAGCTTAAAATTCCGTCACATGTGCTGTTAATGGTTGGTGGAACCTAAAGATTATGGTGTTGAACTTGCTGATATTGATATCTGCCACTTAAATCAGTTCACTTTTTGTTTTTGGGGTAAATTTTGGTTGAATACAGCAACTACAGTGTCACATATTGTTAATGACTGCAACGACAAAGAGTTTTGAATTCTCTGCCACTCTGGTTCACACCTCTGACTGGTGGCTTCTCCTGCATTGCAAAGGTGGCTGAGGCTCATGGGTACTGTAGCACTTCACCATGCCAAAATGAAGGACAAAACATGATTTCTCAAAAACAAAGTTGAAACAATTACAACTATAGTGACCATAACATAAACCTATATGATTGTTAAATTACCCAAGAGTCCCGTGTTTCTATTTTAAGTAACACTGAGGATAGTGTTTAAAGAAAAACCTAAAATAAGAATATAGAAATGGGAAAAATACTTCTGGAGCCAGCAGTCCCTCCCACTTTGCAACTTTATGTGACAGCAGACAACTACATCAGTACTGGGTGTAGTTACAGCCAGCGCTGTATTCACCCAGTGTCAAAGAGTCCCCATTTTACATCTTTTGTGCTTTAGTGAAGCAGAGTTGGACCATGACCAGGACTCTGCAGCAGTGCGGTCGAGTTCCTTCTTCCCTCTTCTAATGTGATTAGTCCTCAATAGCAAGAAGAGACGCAACCTTCAAGTCAAGACGGGGAAACGAGTGGAGTTTCCAGTCCATCACACTGAGTGACCTGATCCCACATCCATCCCTCTATCCTGATTACTCCTGCTGTGTATGTCTATTTCATTCTCCTCAGCTGATTCATTTTCTTCCTCTATTTTTTGTTGTTCTCTCTACATTTGTCTCCCTCCTCAGCCATCTGCTTCTTACTCTCAAGAATGTAGGAGTTCCCATTTTCAGTTTCTGTTCACAAAAGCCAAATTAGTTTATTGGTCAAATGCAGTTCAGAAAAAAGCTTTTCTTACATTTTTGGTATTATTTGTGTCAGTATATGTCTATTATATGTACATTTTTCTTTAATATGAATAGTTTTCAACCAGGTCAAAAACAACATGATCAGGCATTATTACAGTAACTGATAAGAATATTTAAATAAATAAAAATTGAATTAAAATAATTTATCTGAAAAAGAAATAGGATGTACAGATCCATTTGGGCTTTGTAAGTGATACATTATTTTATGGATACAGATAAAACAATAAATAAAATGCAACAGCAAACGTAGTTCTTCTCTGTACCATGGTCTACATTTTTTTTACAATCATATCACGTGATTATAAAGTATTAAGTAAAGTTCAGTTTATTTTGTGTGGACTCTATGGAAGCCCATTTCTGCCAAGAAAAGGGAAAAAAATACATAGATGTTTGACATAGTAAGTCAAACATTTTCATGTTTTGACTACTTGTAATCTTGTAATTTTTTTTTTTTTTTTCATCGTTCTTTGCTTACCATGAGTATTTTTATTTTTATTGTAACTTTTCATGTATTTTTCCCCTGGTAGTAATTGACTTCCAATGGATGGCTCCCCCAAGACTAAAAATAATCCCAGACTGAAACGCAGCATTTCACTGCCTTCTCTGGTTCAAACCCAAGAATGGTGTCACAGTCTACTGACCACACCTCCAAGTACATTTCTACATAACTGCAGCAAATTGAAAAGTTAAACAACAAAAACATTATTTTCAGTTGGTGTTAAATTGCTCTGCTTTTTGGATTATTCTAAGTTTAGTTGTTACTAAAGAACATCCTAAACATTTACAAAGCACTACAATACAATAAGTTGCACAGCTGTCCCAGTAAATTTACTAAGACTTGAATTCTAATAAAGGCAAATACAGCTGTCTGATCAGAATGATGGTTGTAATATTTGTTGATACTTGCTCTTTGTAAGCCTTTTGTAAATACAACCTCAAGAGCCTAAAGGTGTTGACTATTGTATATTATACATATATTATTATTATACATTATAATATATATATTATAATGTATAATAATATATGTATAATATAAACATACATGTTATAAATTATATTTCAGCTTCTCTTGACGCAGATGGCTTCTCTAAGATCAGTGCTTTTTGGGTAGTGTTACGAACACTCTTGAGGAAGACCATGAGGTTGGATCCACCGGTCCCTGTGGTGTTCAGCGCAGTGCCCACACCTCTGAGCGGGCAGCCCATGGCGAGGGTGCGATTACCGGGCATGACGACATACTTGGTCACCATATTGAGGTGGTAGCTCCGTAAATCCACCAGCGCAGAGACACAGGAGTTGTAGGCCTTGTAGAGATCAAAGCTGGAGTGGGACATGGTGAAGTCTCGCAGAGATGGACAGGCAGACAGAGTTTCTATCAGCTGACGGTGGGCAGGAGGCATGTAATCCCTCATGCGTGTCAGGAAGGCTCCTAGAGAGGGTGATTCAATGAAGGGAACAGAAAAGAGACTTTGAAAGAAAGAAAAAACTACCTTTTCTGGAAACATTTTCTGTCGGAGCAATCAAGTGACTGCACAAACAGTGTGATTCATTTATGAGAAGTATCTGAGGGGGTCAAAGGTTGAAGGAAATGGACCTTTACCTGTCTCATCCTCATGCTGGATGCACAGCAAAGCATCAAAGCACTGAATGGTTGAACTCTGGGCTGCACTTCCGCCTGATAACAAAATTGGCTCATTGCTCACACCTTCATACAGCAGCCCCCTTGGAAGCATGGGGTTGTTTTGCCACCTAAAACATACATGTACTATAAACCTCCTTTTTATAGATGCACATGCAATAAGAAGCAAATGGTATCATGTTGCATATTAAACATATAGTGCAGCAATAGAGAAAAGTACAATAGAAGGGCAGAAGCAGAAGGGAAATTTGATGCTTTATAGTGAAATAAATCTGCACCAGATGAGATAAATATTGAAAGCATTAATAACTTCAGTACGCAGGACATTGTAACTCACCCCGAGACAAAAATTCTCAGTGTTCCATGAAACACAGTTGGATCTACATGATCTGCAAAGAGCACAAATGCAGTTATTGTAATTACCTTGAATTCCCCTGACTTCATCAAAGGCACAGCGTGTAAGTTGATTAAATTCAGATTGGGCTAGGTTTAATTGTACAAAGTAAAAGTAAAGTAAAACTTACCGTGCATGAGCTTGAAAGTTTCCTTCATCTTCTTCAAAGACTGAGTTACTTTGGCGAGACCTTTGGGTATGCTGATTAGGTCTGAGGTTTTCATAGCATGCATCACCTCCAGAGCCCCCTGTGGAATTTAAAGTTTAAAAACCACCACTAAGTGGCAAAGGACAAAGACAGTATATGGATGGAGTGCAAAAAAGGAATTGGACAGATGGACAGACAGCATAAGGCTGAGGGTCAGAGAGAGTAAACATAAAAAAGAGGAAGAGTAACAGCAGCTAGTACTAACCGTTATGCCCGAACTGGCAGCCATCTCGACCAACAATGACACTATGAAAAATCCCCTGCAACTCTCACCCCCAGGAAAGGAAAATATCAAGTCCATGTTCCTATTTTTGAAAGTGATGTTTTAAAAATATAAATAACATCACTTGAGTATCAGACTTCGACAGTCACGTGAAACTGCAATTGAGAAGTTCAGAACAGAGTGAATCACTTTTCAGTTCCTTCTACTCACCCACTTTCCATATCCCTAAAATGAAATTGAAAGAGAAGTGATGTTCGTGTTTTCAGTGGACAAAAAAAAACAACTAGCAATTTATAATGTGAGTGACTGAAGTTTAGACATACATTTTTATTGTAATATTAAGATTATAATAATTTCAGGGACTGTTGAGTATGAACATGAAATCGAGACATTAAAGAAGGGAACAAAAGAGCATTACTCACCTTGTGGGATCCCTTAGTCTCCAGTTGGCTAAAACTGAATCTGCATAAGTCAGGATGGGTGGAATACCAAGCCTGCGAGATATCATCCAATAGGGCCAGGCCAGGGCTTTTGGGAGAACCTGCCAAACAACCATTATAGTAAAGTTTCAGTCCAGTAGTGCCACGGTGAGATTTCAGCATTTTTAGCCACTCTAATGGTATGTCCTGGTCCAGAATGAAATATCTCGACAACTATTGGATTGCGATGAAATTTTGGTGCCCAGACGGTGAAGCCCACTGTCTTTAAATATTCCCCTGACTTTTCCTCTAGCGCCACTAGTTGGTCAAAGTTTAAAACCTATCCTGTGAAATATCTTAAGCATCTATATGATGGATTGGTACAGATTTTAGACAGATATTCATGGTTCCCAAACAATGTATCCTAATGACTTTGACACTGATGTCCCCCTCAGGATGAATTGTAAATACTGTACTTTGGCAGTCCCCCTGACCTTTCATCTAGCACCATCAAAATTAAGATTTCCCCAATACTGTACTGGTTTATGACCATATACCTGCAAAATGAATGACATTCCCATCACCTGTACTTCATGTTCAATGCTAATTAACAAATATTAGCATGCTAACAAGCTAAAATGAGTTGGTGACCATGGAAAACATGCGTTCTTCAGCATGTTAGCATGCTTAGCATTTAGCTTGGCTGTAGACTCTGTGTTATATGTCACATTGTCGGTACACTATTGACTGAAATACATATTTTTTTAATATATATTCCTCATTCCACTACACTGTTGTGTTTTACCTCAGCAGGTGCATGTTGTCCTTCCTGCCATACATATCCCATGCTGATGAATCCCAGCGCCAGGTGAGCCAGCCTGAGCTGCCGATGGTCACTCAAGAGTTGGGGACTCAAAACCGGCATCTGGATTGTGATCAGATATTCTGTTTTTACATTTCTGTTTCTATGTCCATACTGACATGCATTGGTTGTCAACTCTGATTGCACTTAGTATTATGAAGGCGTTGCTCATTCTCACCTTATGAACCAGATTCCGTAGTTTACGTGACTCTATCAGATGTGTGATATTATTTGCCAGGTCCAACCACACCCAATAATAGTCTGGAAGGTTAGTCTAGACAACAATAAAAATAAAATTATTTGTTTATTGATGGTTATTTTATAGTGTTTTTGTTTGTTTTTGTGTTTTGCGTGCTTGATTTTCATGTAGAGAGTAATCAGTAACATCATCAGCTCATGTTTACCATGGTGCCTGACCTTCATGTCAGGGAATGACTGGAGCTATCAATCAGAGAGACAAAGCAATTTGAAAAGAGGAGGCAGTAGAAAATTAGCCAAGCAGAAAACAGGGGATGCCCAGATGCGAAATCACTGTATAAACAGACAAGTAGGCTGTGTTTAATGCCAATGTTTGATTCAATTCGTCAGTGCTGATCTCTAGGTTTTGCAATATTTATAAATCTATCATTCTCATAGGCTGTTGAAAGATTTTTCCACTGTATAAACTGTCAAATCTGAGTCATATGCACTATTTTATTTCTACCAAATGTTTATTTAAAAAGAATAATCCAATCCAATATCCAATAACCCTATGTAACCTTACTAAAAAACAAGCATAATTATCTGTTTTATGTGTGTTATTATGTGTGCTACTGACCTAATACATAAACAAAGGCAACAGATGAAGAGGAAATAGTCCTCCTCATAAACAGAAATGTCTCTGTCTGTAGTTTCACAGTATTGTTTTTGTCATGACATTTTCAGATTTCTTTTGCCTGAAAAGAAATATTATACAGACATACAATTTCTGTTGTATGAGAAAAAAAAGATGACAATGAAAATTACCAGTGGCTCTTCAAGGAGAAATCCCAGCTCCTCAGAAATACCAAATCTATCCAAGTCTGCCTGTACGGCTTTTCTGCTGTTGGTCTCCATATGCTCTGCCCTGTGCTCTACTGCAGTAGTTTAACTTTGAGAGGAGAATCGCTCTGTGCTCGGGACACACAAATATTAATTGTTAAACCTGCTGAGCCTGCTTTTAAAACACATCCCTTTTTTGCACACTCTCAACAAAGAGCCAATCAGATTTCTTGTGCTAAAATGTCAGGGGTTCACAGACCAAAGCTGCAATTCCCTGTTTTGCACATTTTGCAATAAAGGATATATTCCTCCCATCTTGTGTTTGGCAGATGATAAAAGAAACTGAAAACAAAAGCTGCTGCCAAGCAAAAGAAAACATTTAGATTGCACTCACACAACAGTCTGCTAAACGAACTGGTGAAATATCATATTTATATGACTCAACCTTTGCAATAGAGATGATAATATTTCAGTTGGTTATTGACACAAATACCAAATACACACAAGTGTCTCTTCCAAACGCAATGGACTGAGATGAATTATTGAAAAAAACCTGCTTATGTTGATTCCTCACCACTGAAAAATATTTTAACTTTCAAATGTGTTATGTAATCAGAAAGAAAGGTTTTTGGATAAAGGTTTTGATTTATTTTCTTTTTTCATTCCTTTGCATCTGACCAGTCCTTCATATAGCAAATAATGGAGTGATTCACTTTTATATGGAGTCAGAGGGTTTATATTGATATTTATGAGTATTTTAAGATCCATGTCCTCACTGATGCAGATAAAGATGTATACATTTGAAAATAATTCATTAGCACTTAGTATAGTGAATATACTTAATGAACATCCAGTTCGGCTCAAATGTCTTACGTTGTGTTAAACTGAAACAACTTACATACTTTAAGTATCAAAAGTGTGCCTGCAATACAGGGAAAGCAGAAAAGATACCACAATACATTTCAACCTTCCTTTAGACAGAAAAATGTTGGGAGTCCTCTCTAGGCAAGAAATCCATTAAGTGCACTTCTAAAACAAATGTCGAACTCCATCCATTCATCCACCCATTTTCCTCCGTATATCCGGGGCCGGGTCACGGAGGCAACAGGCTAAGCAGGGTTACCCACACGTCCCTCTCCACAGCAACACTTTCCAGCTCATCCCGGTGGACCCCAAGGCGATTCCAGGCCAGTGGGGATATATAATCACCCCAGCGCGTTGCGGGTCTACCCCAGGGCCTCTTACCAGTTGGACGTGCCTGGAAAACCTCTAAAGGGAGGCGTCCAGGAGGCATCCTTATCAGGTGCCCGGACCACCTCAATTGGCTCCTTTCGATGCAAAGGAGCAGCGGCTCTACTCCGAGATCCCTCCGAATGTCCAAGCTCCTTACCCGGTCTCTAAGGGTGTCCTCTATCAACAACATTAGCAGACGAATCACCAGCCCGCATCTATCATGCGAGCCCTCATCCCTTCCATTGTCAGCGCGCTTTACTGCCACTGCTAACAATCTCTCAAACCATTTAACCCTCCAAAGCGGCGGTAGAAACAGAGAGGAGCAGGAGGAAAGAAAGCTGTGGTGCACAAATTCATTTCAAGACCACTTACCAAGTCATTAGACACAGGGGGCACAAAGGGACAGTAAATTTACTCTGCGAGGGGAGAGGTGGATGAATCGGTAAAAGGGACTTGAATTCAGGACTGGATCTGTGTAGGTGAGAAAGGGGGATATCTAGAGCAGCAGTTTGTACACTGTTTCAGTCACAAATCCCTGATCCTGCCATTCCTCATTTCATTCTGTTTCTCGCTCACTGTCTGCTATCCCCCAACTTGTTTTCTTTCCTCTCCCACAGCAATGATGTCTGGAGGCAAAAGAATGATGTCCAACTGGCACATCTACTGATGGAATGTTTGACGTTCAGAGAAATGCTTTCCTTCTTTGCGCACCTTTGAGTGTTATTGTGTTGCGCTATGTAAAAGAATGAGATTAACATGTCGTAGAAAATATGTAATATCTTCTGTAGTTAAAGTCTTTAGAATAGATCCCAGTAATGCATACTATTACTAGTCTTAATCTTTCTCATGTACAATATATTTGCATATAGTCCATCCTGTCATGCTATTTATGCCATATGTTTACAATGATATTTTGTGAAATCACGTTGCTAATGAAGAACACTTTTGCATTTAGTTTAATCCATCAAACATAGTGCCAACGAGGTGGGCAAAATCTAACAGGACAATCCAAAATATTTGTTTGATTAAAGTTTATCTTCTTTTTCTCTGTGATTAATTAATTTTCTCAATTAATCGTCATTAATTTAAATGTTACTGTTTTGAATTAACAGAAAGGTCTAAAAGGTATTTCGGTTTGTCATCTCATCTTCCGAGTTTTGCAAATTTCCTTATTTGCAATTCATTCAAAATAACTCCCCACGCACAGTCATCCTGGCTTCATGCACGCTGAACAATGAATCTAAGGTGAAGGACTTTAAATGTTCCAAATGTTCTCTATGAAATGATGCACAATCCAAGTGTCAAACATAAGCCTGTTTAAGTCTGACATTCCTATCCTCAGGGGGAACTTTTTCAAATGTTGCCTAATTCTAGGTGTTATTTAATCACAGTTGGACTAATAACAAAGTCGAATTCACAGCAACTCACACCT
Organism: Gadopsis marmoratus; assembly: GCA_036023855.1. NCBI lineage: Eukaryota > Metazoa > Chordata > Actinopteri > Centrarchiformes > Percichthyidae > Gadopsis > Gadopsis marmoratus. The sequence goes on along the minus strand of JAVQJF010084156.1, from coordinate 123,939 downwards.
ACATACTGCTCCACTTCGCTCTGTGAAAGTGGGTAGAGCCTAAGAAAGTGCTCTACTGTACCTATTGCACTGGGGCTCATTATTGTACCAAAGCCTGGCTGATGCTTTTTGGACGCACACAAGTTTTTTCCTTACTCATCAAACTCCGAAGCTGCTGTAGTAATTGGCTAAGTTTTCAAGATCTTTGTATTTTGAGAGAGACTATGGGAACTATCGCAACCTGAGATTTAGAGCTCAGCCTTTTTAGCATGCAGTCAGGATGCTTAATTGGGGATAAACTGGGTAAAATTAGGGTTTTGTTCAGACAAAGCATTACAGTTAGACAGTCAGAAAATCCCACTGTACGTGGAGTACACTGTAATAACTAAAATGAACCAAGACTTGTATAAGGGGGTATGTTTTTAATCCATATAACATTGTGTTTTTGGTTTTGGAAATTCCTGTGCACTTTTTAAGTGTTATCGCCCACATGCACACCACTTCTGCAGCTACAATTGGACAACTGCTGTGCGTGGGAGGGGTTTAGCAAATTATCAGGTCAGAACTTGAATATGCTAATGTGTCATTCAATGAAACATGGAAGCAATAAAAACAGTAAACCTTCCACTCTCTCTTTTTAATTATATAAAGAATAGTAAAAATACTTAAAAGAGCTTTTCTGAATCTGGCTGTTTTCAGTCATGTGCTGGATCAATAATGTATACTTTTTACATAAATATACTTTTTAGAAAACAATGTAAGGCTCTCTAGTCTAAACACATCAATCAAACATTAAGAATGCTTTTGCATTATTCAACCCTTATCAGTAAGCTTAGATATTTGTGTTGTTTGACCTTTAAAATTGTGTTTAGCATATAGTACCTTTCAATTTCAGATGTGAAAACTATTGAAACTTTTGTGGAGGAATTTTCCTTTTTAGGTTTAAAGGTAATAGGACGCACTTCTTCCCCAGGTCACATTCAGGTTATTTTGTAAATCTAAAAGCAGCAGATCATATACTCAGCTCTCTGTCTCCAAGGATGACTGGTCAGGATGTAGTTGTCCTGATATGGCAAGGCTGTCCCCGTCCAGGACACCAAGGTTGTTGGAAATAGACGGCTCCATGCCCTAGACTCCACACTGATATACTAGCATGTAATGACAGTGACTTTGAGTAACACACAACGTGACTTACGTAAACTTAGGGAAACATAGTTTATTGTTAAGAATCCAACACCCAATAGAATCTTCACACATCTTTTTCTGGGTGAGGAATAACATTATTTGGACTCGTAGTGAATCTCTTTGTCTAATATGGGGTTAAATATCCCTTGCCAGGGAGTAACCTTCAGTATCGGGTCCCAATACATACACAGTGTCCACTTGTACTGCTGATCCCTATCCTTGTCGACCGAGCTTCAGTAAATGCCTCTCCTGAAACTTCTTCGCTCACAAATTGACCAGCTTCCATCAGAACTATGACTCTGTTGAACCATGAGAGGTATGACAAATTCTCTCTCCCTTGTAATCCTCTGTACGTAGTATATCTCCTGGAGATGTCACATCAGTCAAATACAGAGTCCATTCTGCTCCTGGTCATACCTCCATCATAGAAACAAAGACTAAACGTTTCGGACAAACAACACAACCATTTGTAACTCTCGTCTATGAGCATGTACACACACACACACACACAAAACCTCCCTCTGCATTACTTTCAACATCCACTTGCAGAAACCTTCCAAAATAGACAGAGCCATGGGTGGATCATTTGTCAAAGCTAGAGGATGAGTTGGTAGGGGTGTGTGGTATCCTTTCTGTATTACTGCAGAACTGACGCTGGGGTAGGCACAGAATACTTCCCCTTTCTGTCCCTCTTGAACCATATCCATATTTCAACTGAACTGTCAGAGAGCCCAGAGCTGAGGGCACTACTGGGAGTCAGTCACAGCATGACGTTTGGCACAGCTGCTGCTTCTGTAACAAGGAAGTGTGGAGTGAGTTAAATAACGATGGTGTAGTTTCAGTCTTTGGACAGGTAGGGTGCAAACACACGTATGATACCACTAGAAAATATATACTGATATTTAATCTAAATTAATAATTGATGATTCTAGACAGGATGAGAACAACCCAAATAACAGGTTATATATATATATATATATATATATACATATACTGTTAAATCACTTGTACTCCCATACTCTATGTATTCTAATAACGTAGCTAAGGTTTTTAGCCGACAGGAATAATTGCTAAAACTATTAATGAAAAGTCGGAATGCAATAACAGTAAAAGATAATGTTAAAATATTATAATTTAAGTGAAAGCAGGTCTAAAATTGTGTGCTTTAAAGAGAGATTTAAAAGAAGATAAAGAGCTAGGTTGCGCTCTGGTTTTTAGCTTCAATCTCAGATCCACTGACAAGGACCCACCAGAGGCTCTCAGGCTGCATTCATGTGGAGTTAAGAGGTCAGTAACATAGTCAGCAATTAATCCCATATAGACCTTAAAATGATCGTTAAAATCTTTCATAAAGCACAATGCACAGAGCCTGGATTTGTATGATGCACTCTCCTGTTAGGTCTTTGATCGTGAGGGTCACACTGTAAACCAACATGTCCAGAACTACCATAATTTTTAAATGGATAATAAACATGACATTGCCCAGGGGGGCACTGAGGCAATGCTGGGGAAAAGGTTAAGTGTGTTTGCATATACAGTCCTCCTGACAGTGTCATTAGCAGTACCTGCTGCATCCTGTAAAGGATTTAGATGTTGACCTTTGCATTATCAGTGTGGCACCTTTCTCATAGCACCACTTGTCTATGATGATGATGTTCTACACTGGGCCACTGCTACCTCACTGCGTACAGTACATAAAAAACATGGCGGCACATACTGTGAGCAAACAGAGTCTATTTCAGCTGAAAGGACAGAGATCATATGCCAAGATGCATATGAAGAATCTGACCCTGGGGGGCAAATACAGTCACATACTTATAATTTCTCAGAACATACTTAGAGCGTGACGGAGGGATATCAGAATCACCCCTGGCCCACATCATCTCTGTCTCGAGCTAACAGGTGTCAAATCCAAGGACCAGTACACAGGGCAGACTTTTCTATCACCCCTCATAACAAAGTTGTCCTTCGGTAATCATAACACGATACCAACATACTTTATGTTCGAAGTGACCCAAAACAGAAAACATCAAAGTACGCAGAGTCCAGACTAAGGAAAACAGCTTATTACTAAAAAACCTATCTGGTAATAAGAAATATTGCCATTACACTTTTCTTTATTTTCCTTATTTTAAGAACATCGAGAGAAACAATGAGAACTTTCATTGTACCTGAGTACAATAATAATAATAATGATCATTCATCCATTACAAGAGGGTTCATCTTTAACCTGAATGTCCTCACTCCTGTCTTGAATGTCAGTCTAAAGTTTCTGAAATGGGAAGATTTGTGAGGTAACCTCTGATTATGGTAGACTGAGAGCCCATAGTACTGCCAGGTTAAAAGGTAAGGTTTTATGTTGATTAATGGGTCTGAATGTATGCAATAGAAATGTATGGCCATGTTAGCTGTAGAGTGATACAATATCTGTTTATTTGTCAGTGGCTTTCACAACATATAATACATCATGCAGCTGTCAACGTATGTGCATACTGAAACAGCAGCATCCTAAATATGATTAAGACAAGACACATCACACATTGAAACTATCTACTGTTCAAGATGTTCACGTCACAACTGTAAATTGGACAAATGCAAGTAAGTCCAATTGAGCTATTATACACTGATATTCGAGCAGGAAATCCTAGTCTGCCTTGATAGCAGAAAATAGAATCTCATGTCATATGTTTTGGACTCGTAATTGTGGTGTATTTATATTTCAATTTAGTACACGTGAAGATCTTTGGGATGAAGACGGCATGCATGATGGCATGCAACACATTGCTTAATATCCTGCTAATGATAGTGTGAAAGCTGAAGGGACCAAGTCTCTGCGTGAAGAAAACTGAAAAGCATCAGAATCACATGTAATGCTTAGAAGAAAACAATAAATGTAGAATTCCTGGACTTTTATATGTAAAAATGCACCTGGAGATGTCAGAGATGCTGTATCAGCTGATAAATTCAGACTTAATAGTTGACCTTGAATAAATTCCCTGATGTGCTACCAGTTTTTTATTAATGCATCCAGAAGTCAGAGTGTAGCATTGATTGTAATCCACTATATGAAATATACATTTTGTTCTCTGTGCTTCAGAAGTATTCTATCTAATAGCTGCGATAAAGCAAACATCACACAACAAGACCCTTGGCTGATTTTCAAGAGTGTACATAGCTGCTGCAGCATAAACAGAAAATAACACAAAAGCACAGAAGAAGTTGGTCTGAATGACCTTGAAGGAAGCACAACTTAAAAACACATTCAAGATTATCATTAGTCTCACCTCAAGAAGTATGTTTATTTAGATGAACTCAGTGCTCTCGGTCTGTGTTGTTAAACATAAGAAAAGATTACATCCGAGTACAACAAAGCGCCCTTCTAAATTTAGTGACACTGTCACACATGATAATGATAATGGTACTTGTTTACAGGTTTGGCTTTTCTACCAAATGGTGCTAAATTTCTATCTCCAGGCATATTTAAGAAGAAGATCACAACAAAATGTAAGCAATTGCATGAGCTTCTTCATGTCAGCAAAACAAAGAAAACCTACCTGGATTGACAGATTGCTCTGGGCAATATAAGCAAGTTTTCTTGTGAGGAGGTTATGTTTTTAGGTGAAGTGTCCAGTTTTTTGATTTTATGCATTCTTGAAGCAGAAAATTCAATAACACAAGGACAAGGTGAAGAATAATAGATACTAAAGATGGAGGAAAAATTTACTTTACTGCTTACTGACCTGTAGGTATCATTTAATGGGCTAGCTGATCCTTAGCTTGTCTTTAGAGACATTGGATGATGAAATCTTGTTGTCTGGGATCCCTGTCTGCCTATCAGCTTTGGTTCCTGGATGCCAGTTCTGACAACTTTGACATGAAGCCTCCTGCAGATGCACTGGACCAGACACTGAAGTCTGTCTTTTCAACATCAGGCATGCAGCGCTGCCAAACAGGTAACATTAATCAACACTAACAATTAGTGAATCTGATCAAGCGGGAAAGCAGCACAAGATTCAGGAATGCGTAATCAAAGATTTGTAAATAATAGAAATTCCAGATTGACATACTCCAAGAAACAGATTAGACAAAAAATAAAAATAACTTAAATCAAATGAAAATTAATTGTGCTTTCACTTGTAATTGGATCAGTGGCAGAAATGGTTCTCATTTGTGTATCAATAACTCAAATTCATGCATGGAAGACGTGCAAGTTGATTCTTGCACCTCATGAAGTCCAAAGCACTCACATTAATTTATTCATATGTTCTAAGCTGACAGCAGGCTATAAATAATCATTTGGCTCATACAAGTGGTGGAACCATATTGTCTGAGGAATAGATTGCTGTCTGAGATTCCTCAGCTGTCTTCCTGTTAATTCCCAGACAAATGAGACGTACGCGAGGTTTGACAGATTGTCATTCAGTATGTGATGCTTATGTGTGTGTGCGTGTGTGTGTGGATATTTTGGGACAATGTTGTCATATCACAATAAGATGTTGAAGAGGAATATTCCTCTCAAAATCAAATGGAAAGTGTTTGAAAAATGTCAACCGAGAAATTGACCGCTTGTATCCAGAAAAATCCCCTTGAACAAGACATGAATCCATTTTAGCACGTCATGAGTAATCAATTATTTATCCTATGGCTGACAAAATAAGCACTTCATGCAAATGCAAAAACACTGTGCACAGCACTTTACTGCAAATGTACATAAAGACTGTGTGAGTCAACAGTCCTGCTACAGTAGTGCTTCCTCGTTTCTTTTTACATATTGACTTTTGTCATTACTTCACATGATTGATGTTAAATGGAAGCAAATGGTGCAGTGAAATGTATAAGAATGATAGCCCCCCTCAGGCCATGAATAACTCACAGACCTTCACAGTCAGTGAATCTATCTAAAGGGTTCTCCCATACACTGCAGAATACATGGAGGATATGTAAATGGTAATGTGCTCAAATACTCCACTCTTGTGGGCGTGCGCACATGCACACAAATGTGTTTATGACGGTTTTGTTAGTCCCGCTCTTGCAAATTGATTTCAGTAGGTTTAGACCCAGGCTCCTGCTCCAGCCCTCCTTCCTCACCAATTATCTGCCACCATGTTGGCTGCTGCTCTCTGACATGTGGGCCACAGATGGCCGTCTTGTGTAACACTGCCAGGACAGGGGCAACTGTTCTCTGAGCAAAACAATTGTCACAATTTACCACATGTCGCTTTCATTCTAATGAGTCTCATTCACTAAAATCGCCATGTTTTCCGAGGGTGTGCATACACAACAGGCCTTTCCGTACTTCTGCACAGGAGCAGACAGTCATGTCAGTCGTGGTCCCTTTTGTGAGGCATTCCAAAGAAGGCTTGCAAGCGTATAAATCTGTAGTTTGTCAAGAAAAATAACTCAAACACTTAATAGGTTTTGCACTGGGGAGAAAATCTGTACCTACAGTGAGTCATCCTGTAAAAACATATTGACCACACGGGACATTCACCTGTCATGCACAATGTATCTTTCTATGGCTCTCTCTCTCTCACTTGATCACCATTATAGCACTGAAGCTGTAATGTAGTTGCCAGCCATATGGGCAGATGGTCCCTTTACTGCATGTTTATGATGTCCCACTGTACATTCGGCTATATTTTCATTTGTGAAACCTCTGTCAGCGTGCCCTACATTTTGGGGTTTAAGTGGCCATGATTAGAAGATTACCATCATAGACACACTATACATTTGTATTTTGTTAATGCTTTCAGTAATTAAGGGGAGAGCAATAACTGTGGTGCTATCCTGTACTTCCCAAATGTCATCTGGCCTTCGGCTTCAATCCTAACTCTCAAAGTCCATCTTTCATCTCATTGAGGTGCATATAGATCTGAGAGAAACTGGTTATGAAATATGAATTTAGAAGAGGAATTCTATAAACATTGTCACTTTAGACTGAATTTAACAGGAAGGATGTTAAAGTGTTCTGTAATTATAATTAAATGCATGAATTAATAAAAAGTATTTTGCATTCAATTTAAAATTGTGCCTCAAATGTAATTTTTTGAATTAATTTATTCTGGATTAGCAAAGAAGTAACTGTTACAGAGCTCATTGTAACCTACCATCACTACCAGTAGCTTTCCATAAATCATTTACAGTGTAATATCTTCACTGAATAAACTGCCAAAATTATGACAGACAGGTTCTGTTTTGTATCCTCTGTGAGCACCATAACAACACTGGGATAATGTACTGTATAGTGTGATGGATTCACTGGCTCGGTGGCTTATGTGGAGGTTCATCAGTCAAATCAGTTTCCAGTATATTATTTCTTCTCAGCAGGAGCAAAGTCTTATTAAGGCTGACAAACTGATTATGAGCTCTCCTGCCTCCCTTATACCTTCAGTGTAATTACTTCTGCCACTAAGGTTATGTTTGCGCTCCCGGTTGTTTGTCATTTCTCTAGTTAGCATGGTATCTCAAATATGTTGAACCTGATCTCAATGAAATTAGTTGAAAAGATCAGCCATGGCCGAGTGAAGTGATACAAGTGATTTGTTTTTATTATTTTTTAAATGAGCTCTCAATAATGCAAGACACGGGCATTTTTGGCCATTTTCTGTTTTTTTCTTACATTGCAACCACTTGCACATTTTCTATTATTACAACCACAAATCTACAATGCCGTGCAGCCTTGGCAGGGGTATGCACTCACTCACCGCTTTCTAGTATTCAGCTGGAGCTGCTGGCCTGGCACTGACTGCTGAACATAATATAACATTTCATGCAAATTTCATGACTGTTCCCAGTTTGTTTGAGAGAATATCAGAGGGCTTTCCATATATGACACCGGCAATTACTGGGTTTTATTTCATGAGGCAGGTGAAGATACGATGCAAATAATACATGCTGCATAAGAACATAACAGGCTAAATACTGTAAAAATGCTGCAGTTATCTGGCACACAATTTTAAAGATTCATCTTCAGCTAGGCAAACACATTGATAACAAACCAGAGAGCTGCCAGGGTTGAGGTGTTTATGAATGTGTGTGTGTGTGTGTGTGTGTGTGTGTGTTTGTAGAGCAAGAATCTTCAGCCCACATGCTGTAGGCATGACTGTCACAGGTGAGGAGTGTAACAAGCAGCCTCCGTCTCGCCAACTCAAACACATACACGCCCTGTGACTTGAGCTGGCATGACAGCCAATCTTGTCAGCCGCTCACAGTGTTATACTTCTTATCTGCGTTAACAATGGCCACTCAGCCTCACTGCAAAGATGAGGAGGTGTACCATGTCTAATCTGTTGAGTTAAAGCAATTACTGTTGCACTAGTTAATGAGTGAATAGAATAGAACACCTTAGGCCCCAGATCAATAATCAAAGCCAACCCGCTTTAAAAATAGAAGAAGAAGAAGAAGAAGACTTTGTGGTCGAATGTCTTGAATAATCGGGTGAAGAGAGGGGCAGAGCTGTGAACTGATAATCACCTGGTGGTGAGTTGGATCAGATGGTGAGGGCGACTGCCGGACAGTCCTGGCAATGCCAAAAGTGTAGTGAGGATAAATTGGGAATGTCTGACAGAGGCCCCTGTCCACAAGATCTTTAACTCCCACCTCTGGAAGAATTTATCGCACATCCAGGGGGAGGTTGGGGACATGGAATCAGAATGGGCCATGTTCAAAACCGCCTTTGCAGAGGTGGAAGCTAGGAGTTGTGGTCAGAAGGTCGTTGGTCCCTGTCGTGGCGGCAACATCAGAACCTGAAGGAAGCCGTCCAGCTGAAGAAGGCTTTTTGGGCTTGGCCGGTCGTCTCCTGAATCAGCAGGTACTGGAAGGCCAGAAGAGCTGTGGCCCCTGAAGCAAAAAACCCAGGTACTGTTTATTTTATGATCATAGCTACACGTAATAGTATCCGTATAGCACACGGATGGGGCCGGTGAGGGGAAAACACTGTCACCTTCATGACTCAGGAAAGGGACTGACATGGACAACATGGTCCGCCAAAGTCAAGGGCCTCAAGTCCATTTTGACTTTAATGGTGCTATTACTGGAGCCATCTTTTGTGATATTCTTTTATTTTATCATACTTTGTACACTGGCAAGGATGTCATGAATCAACCACGTCAGCTCATGCTCACTGAAAGAGCTTTTAGCTTTCTAGTCTTAGCTAAACCCGACGTTGTAATGACCTCTGTCTGCCCCTCCTTGACGAGAACGCACTAGAACAAGTAACAACACTGAGTGCACTGATCTTAACAGCCACCGTTGTCACTATAAACAAAGGCTTTCTACAAATTCCACACAGCCCCTTTAAGTGCTTTCTAGTTCAGTTATTATGCCTGTCAAAATACTAAAAAACTCCGCCTCAAATAACGTTTTTCTGGATTTTAACCACACCACACAGCTCCAAGCTGACTGCTCTTTTACCTATGTGATGAAATTGCAGTAATGCTAGGAGGATAACGGCAGCCTGTATTGCACGTTATAGGTGTTTAGTAGGATCAGAGGTAGCCACAACTGCAAAGTTGCATTGCTGAACTGTTAAGTTACTGTTGGGATAACTTAACTTTTTATTCTTGTGGTCCCATCACAACTTGAAGTTGATCTTTAACTGATCCTTTTCTTCCTGGCATGAGGGATAATACAACTAATCTGACAGCTAATCTATACGTTTGAGAATCCAGTTTCATTGTTACTGTACTAACTCTTTCAGTCTAACTATTATATACAGTATACTGTATACATCTAGTACACCGAATCAAATATGAATTATGAAGAAAATATGCATATTTCTCAAGCATAATAGATAATGTTTGTACTTCTGGCCTACTCTGTCAAACACTAGCCGCAACCGTCTGAGGGGATTCTCATTCAGAGATGACAGCGTAATTACCAAACTCCTGGAATAAGGCAGGTTTTCATAGCAGTGTGTGACAGCCCATGCATTTAAGACCATCCAAATTCCACTTTTTCTTCAAATGCTATATCTTTCCTTTTACTGTAAACATCTTCAAGAACAATCAAATGACAGCGTTTTGATGGGGCGCTGACATTAAAAGTTAAATTAATAGTCCCCTCAATTCCTGTACCTGGTTACTCTATAACTTAGTAGAAAGTCCTAATGTATAATAAGCACACACATTACTTGTCAGTATGTATGATGATTCAAGCAAGATTTCTTTTGAGACAAGCTGCGGCTACACTTCAGCAATTTACTGTCGTCCATAAGTACATTTTTCATTTACAAACCAATTGTTCACTGCAGTAGATCTGTATATTGACACAGCCTAGTTCAAGATAAAGTTTCATTAAAAACATCTAATTAGCAAAACAAATAACTTTGTACACTTTCATCTGAGCAAAATGGAAGCTGAGGATGCCATCAGTATCTTGTTGGACACTTCGCTAGCAGGTGCTGCCATCATCTCCGCAATCCAGGCCCTGCATATAACATGCAGTCATGCTACTCTGCTGCCTCTGTATTTGTTTGAGCATAATTGTAAAATCAGGCAAACTACTAGCTCCCTCAAAATCCAGCTGCCTCCTCTTCAAATGTTATCAGAAAAATCAATGCGAAAATGTCAGATGCCTAGAGACAGTTGACTTCCTCATCTATTATGTTTTGTTTATATATTATGTGACGTCGCAAGAGGCTGGGTGATTGACGCGGAGTGTGCGCCGGTTGTATGGAGGCCTCGGGGACCACAAACCCGGACAAAAAGGTGAGAACTACAAACCCCACGTGCAGCTGGGCAGCCAGGAGAACAGGTGTTACCCAGCTGGACTGAGTTACCTGATTATCAGGTGAGGATAAAGGGACGTGGATCACAAGAAAGAGGGGAGAGAGAGGAGAAAGACAAAGAAGGAGAAACGAAGAAGAGTGGTGGCAACTGCGGGGGAAAAAAAAAAAAAAAGGAAGAAAGACAACGGACGAAAAGGAACTGTTAACGTTGGTTATTTGTTTGGCTGTGTTTATTATAATTTATGAGAGACACTGGGGTGTCAGTTTGTACATTTGAAAATCAGTTGAAAATATACTCGCTTTAAGTTAAAACCCCGCTCTGTGTGTTCCTTGACCCCACCTACACCTGAGTTGGGCCTTACGCCGACGTGAGACACCTCCTACGATGCCAAAATTACTAAATTGATTTGTTGTGTTGGGAAATCTTTCTGAATGAAGTTTAGTAGTGATACAGAAATGGTAGGAACCTATAGCTACTCACCCTTCCGACCTCTGCCTGAGGAAAATACTTTTGAGAACATGTTAAGTGCAAAACCAACCCTGCCATAATTTTAATGAATCTGAATGTAAAATCAACTTACACTTAGCATTCATTTTCATGTCAGCAGAAAATGCGCTACCTAAACGTGAAAGTGAAAAAAGTGAAAGTCTGGCCAACAATACTGTACTTTTATTTTCATGAGACAAAATATACAACCCAATTTGGTTGTACAAGACAAACGCAGGAACCTTGACTAGAAACCTGTTGGCTAGAATGGTGTTGCGAGAGTGTGAAGTAGCAGAGGCACGGAAAGGACACATGAGCAGACAGCGCAGGCAGACAGGAGCAGGTCAACGATTAGTAGTAGCAAAGAGCTAATACAGGTAATACAGGCAAACTGGTAAGTCCAAGTCCAGAGACAAAAACACGAGTAACATCCACAGGGGCCAAACAGGAAAGCCGTATATCAGTGGAAGAGGCAGTGGCATGAACAGGGTTACAAACAGAATGAATCGACAGGGGACAAAAGAAAAGAACCATAGAGACAAGGGATCAATGAGGGAATAAGGGCAGGTGAACACTAGGAACGGGTGCGTCTAATCATAACAGGCCGGAAAAGAACAAAGGCAGGAAGTAAGTCTAGAACTTACGCATAAGAGACGGACTACCAAAATAAAACAGGAAATGAAACAAGAGCATGGAACAGGATGTTACAATAGTGTCTTCTGACAAAGGTAACTATAGCTTTCCCAGCTTTCCACCTAGAAGAGAAATACCTGAGACAAGGAAATAGGCTACATTCCAGTGATTAGAAGCTGACCTTCTGTGATTGGATGAAGCTGGATTTTCTTTTGTACCTTATGATCCAGATTTGCAATATTCAAATTTTCCCAAGCTGTGGCCATAAACCAAACCAATTCTGAATGTCAAATCAAACTATACCACTGTGAAAAACTATCTTGACAGAACTGAAGAGAGCTTTAGTGCAGTATACCCATGGTGTTTCTGATGTAGGCGAAAGGATCCTTAGAGTAAGAGAAAAAAGAAATTGCTTAGATTTTGTCTAATGAACATAGTTCGCTTTAGAGCACACTATTGATTGCACAAATCCCCATGAAACTTGAAACAGTGGCTGGAAGACTTAGGGTGGACATAAAGTACAACATGAGAATTTTAATAGGATTAGCTCAGAATAGTCTCCCCTACACATATCTTGAGGCAAGTTGAGAAAACCAGATTTCACAGGTTCTTTATTTCACAGGTACTTTCCCAAAGCTCTCAAACTAGAATATTTGAGTGAAACTGCAACTTTTTGTGTTTATTTCCAGAGATCTTGTAGGGTGTGTCCACCCATAGCAACATTTCAAATAGGAATGAAAAAGATTTAAAAGGTTGAGGTGGGAAGACCTACAAGGATGATGTAAAAAGACTTTGCTCCACTCGATGCACTGAAGCTGCATATTAAAAGCCACAGTGGTCAAACCTTGAAAAACGATGGATTATTAAGAGAGCCTATGAAGCAAGAAAAGCTTTAAGCAATTTCCAGATGACAGAAATGTTGAGTAAGACAATTCTTTCTACAATGAAATACATATATCTCATCTTTCATTCATTCTCTATACGGCTCATCCGAAAAGGCTCGCGCGGGGGCGGGTGCTGGAGCCAATCCCAGCTGATGAAATACATTTACACATCTAAATGGGTCAACATGAGACAACAGAGTAAGTATATTACAACAGAGTAATATCACATTTAATGCATCAGTGCCTCAATAAGTAATCGATAAGTCAAATAACAAAACGTCATCACTGAGGGAATTACATATTTTTAAACTGCTGATAACCTGAGTCATTTTACTTTCTCAGTTATGTGTTGTCAGTGTTATCATTGGGTTGATGTTCACAGTATGAATCAATGAATGAACATAGTCAATACATTACAACTCAGCAAACTCATTTCGTATTTTTTATTCCAAACATGTAATGACATTGTTGAGCTGCTACGGCTGGCACACCACAACACTTTCAGTATGAAGATGATCAACCAGCAGAGATTGAGAAATGTTAACATATAAAAGTTATACAGATAAAAGGCACCATAAAAGAAAACTGCAATTCATTATAGATTTTAAAAATGATTCCATCTACTCTGCTTTATTACAAAATGATTACTGCGTAGGCCCATATTTGCATCTATTTAGAAGTGTACTGGTATATGTCTCAGATTAATAGCTGGAGATAGAAGTAATTGATCATCACCTTGCTTCATTCAGTATTCATATCAGCATAACCACTGGGTCATAGTGACAAGAGTGAAATATACCTACATGGTCTTACTGTTTTAGTTGAGTAACTGGGTCATTCATCATCGAGAAAGTGTAAACTTACTGCACTTTACTTCTAATGCTACCCTTTTTGCTGGGTTGCATAAAGGGGAGAAACAATAAGTTGAATATTCAGCACTTTCACTTGTGTATATCTAGACTTTTATTTATAGTTTAGCCTTTACATTCTCTCTGTTCTTTTGTCCACATCCAGGTCTCCCTAGTCCGAGAAGATGTATGTGCCTCTTCAAAGAAGTTTTGGGAGAAGATCTCTGGAATGTATTGGTTTGAGTAAGTACTGAAAAGAGTAAACACAGGAGCAAACATCTATCTATCTATCTATCTATCTATCTATCTATCTATCTATCTATCTATCTATCTATCTATCTATCTATATTTCTATCTATCTATCTCTTTGCTGGTTCAGTAAGGCAACTGTAGGAGCTGTTGAGATCCTCTGACTCCATTAATAACTTGTGCAGTGCACCTATTATGCAAGTCCTGAAACCTGAGATCCAGTCACCTGTTCTGCTACCTGAAACCTGGGCTCTGGGGACGGAGGAGGAGAGAAGAAGGGTAGACGGCCTCACTGAGCTACCTGCCTGGAGGACTCAACTCATATGGATAAGGCCTAGGGTGCTGCTGGGAGCTCCAGAGATCCCTGCTGGGTGTATTTTAACCAGCATAACTCAACCAGAGGCGTGCGTAGGGAATGAATTAACTGAGAAATATCAAGATCCAGTGAAGTGTGTCCACCAGAGTCATCACTGTTGAAGTTCTACTAAGGACACAGGCTCGCATTCGCTTTCATTTGCAGAGCACATTCAGCTCTTGACTCTCAGGTGGCTAACATAAGCTCACAGGGTCATTTGTATAAACATACCAACTCAGTTGATGAGTTGTGCTTTGCTTCTTGATCCCTGGTGAGCTGAGAGGAGTTTCCACTGGGGGCTTGAGAAAAGACCGTAGAGCGCTCTCGGCTACCCGGTGGCTGCACGAATCTGTCAAGCTCCTGGCTGAGAGAAGAAGAGTTTGCACTGTACCCTCTGTTGAAAGAAGTGGACATACCGGTTCCAAAGAAGGGAGCAACAGTTCATGTCTTGGCCTCAACACATGCTTTATCAGGTAAGAAGGCTCCACAAGTAGATTTAAGAATTATGCTGCTATTCCTTCTCAGTAATAATTTGGTCTATTTTTAACAAACGGCATGTCAAAATTGTATTCCTCAATGAAAAGAAGTGATATATATATTATAAAAATAATAAATAAAGGGTTAGGGTAAAAGGTTAGTACAAAAATTGCTGCATTTATGGCAAAGGTATATGAATATATCATTTATTTTAAATAGTATGTTCACAGGAAATAACCAAACACAAAGTCTTGTCAGCATTAGTAGATTGTTCATAATTCCCATAGTTGCTACCATGTATAGTATATGTAACAGTTTGTTCTTGCTGTCTCAGGTGGGGATAAAGGTTGAATATCATTGCTATGTTTTCTCACTGTGAATTCAAATAGATTATGGCCCATGTGACCACATTCCAGTGACCCACACTCGGGACCATTACAGCATGCTTGACCCGGTCTGCCGAACTGTTCTAATACAGAAACCACCATGTAACTGCTTCAGCTTGTAGCAAGGACTCTCTGTAGCGAGCACGACATCCTTATAATCCATGATTCACTCACAAATAATGTGTGCGTGTGTGTTCAGAAAGTTGTTTAACCTTGTATCAAGAGAGCATTTGAAACTTAGAGAGGTAAATATTCCTCATACAAGAGGCAATTTTGAGATCATTAGGATAATGTGTTCCTTTTCATTGAGAATGTGTTGAATTGGGGTTACAAAGCACAGTGTGAAGAGAAATCAAAGACATTGTGAGCATAAAGAGAAAAGCCAAAATAATCAGACTAGTCCATGACACAAAAAATAACCTCTGCAAAAACAGCACGTATGACACACCTCAATACCAGCATTCTGTCCACTGGCTGCACTGATGGGTTTATCTCTCATATAACCACAGCTCTGCACAGCCTGTCTGCTTCCTAACCAGCTGTAGGTCTCATGGCCTTCCTCTCTGTTCCTGGCACTGTCAGGAGCACAAACTCAATAACTGGTTTCCATGCATGCAACAAGAAACATATGGTCACCTCAGCCAAGTACAAAGCCTGTTTGCTCACTGTGTGCTGTCACACACACACACACACAAACACACTCTGTGTCTCTCATACGTTTCCTCTCATACGTGTCTTGCATATTGTTCTCTGTCTCTTACAGACCCATTAGTTGGTTGGTGCATAAGGTTTGCTTTTAAATGATGAGGCTATTCTATATTTTTATGTCAACAAATCCCATGAAAAGACCAAAATCAACAATGTGTCTGTCTCTCTATGCTTTCATAGTTCCTCAGTCTGTCTGTGGTTCCCATTTGTTCCATCTAATGACATAAATCTTTAATAAAACGAAGTCACAAATACATATTGTACTTTCGTTTTTAAAAAAAGTTAAGTAATTTCCTAAGACAGGTGGGCAATGTAGATTTAAGCAAACATTACTCAAACAGGAGTGAATATTGCATTTATTGTGGACAGTTTTCATCTGTGTACGCTAGCCAGTGTGCAAGTAAGCTAGCAAGTAAGGCAGCAGGATGGTGTTTGTGGGATCAACTTAATAAACAACAGTTTTTTCCTCCTCGCATTTTCTGAACTTGTTTACATTCTGCGGGCTGGATGGGAAGCCTTGGCAAGCCGGATGTGGCCTGGGGCCAGGTGATGGACCCTGCTGTACATACTACTGTTTGAGGTTAAACATATTTGTCTTTAGTTGAAAGACTCTTGTCATCCACTGTCTGCATTGTTTCAGTCTTCATTCTAGATATTTTGTTTAAATCCCCATTTTAAGTCATATGTCCTTCAGGGTCCCCGCTCATAGTCACGAACAAACTCCTATTCAATCCTCTTCTGTAGAGGTCAATATACATTATAAAAATGTTGTTGTTCCTCCAATTACACTTTCTGGCTGAGCAAAAGTAAATCAAAGGAAAAATGGGGTGAGCCTGCATTTCCATCCCACATGACTCACCTCAAACTGGAACACACAGGGTCAACCTAATTACCTTTCTTGTATTATATGCACTGTACCATTCATGCAAACATCTTAACAGTCCATCACCATCAATTTGCAAGAGCAAATTGTGACACAGAATGAATGCTCTGCATGCTTGACAAGTTTATTTAAAGAGTAAATTGTGCCTCCATTTGACTGTAATACATTGGACTTTATACCAGCAGAATTGAGAGCAGTGCACTTGGTGTATCATGATTAAAAAACTGAATTATACTGAGTGGTGAATAAAATGAGTCGGTAAGCCCCCTATGCCTTCTGAAACAATAGGCCTAAACATTTAAGCTATTGTTTGGTGTTAAGGAATTATCCAAAATGTGCCAGGCAAGCAAGGCAGATAACCACATTAGGAGAGTCATCGTCAGCTGAGCTGAGCAGCAGAGCGGCAGAGCGGCAGAGGGAGAGAGATTTTTTTTCTTTCCAGTGCTGATAGGTGGGAATGAACATGGCTCTAAGCATGGAATAAATGATGGAATGATAAAGTGATGTGAATAATGTGATATTGAAGTATTAGCAGAAAGACTATTTTCAGTGACGAGATAGCTGCACTTTTGTGATGAGTAGGTAAGTCCAATAATTGTGTTTCAAGCTGTGGAGTATGTCTTTGAAGTGCACTTCCCTTTTATGTCATGCATGGTGTGTGCAGCCTGGTTAAACTCAGAAGCTGCAGTGCTCTAATAATCTACAATATATATATTTTTCTGTTGTGAACTGACAGAGGAAGAAATAGAAGACAGCTGGTCAATGTCAGCGGGTTTCAGCAGTTGGAGATTCCCAAGCATATCAACACCTAGCATCAACAAGGTAAACAGCTCTGGCTGAAGATGCAAATAGTTTTGCCTGCAGGCAGAAGAAATGCATTGAAATAAAACCTTTACATTTTTTTGACAATTCTTGTTGAACAAAGTATATATTTGAATATTTGAGCCAGAACTGTATTTCATAGTCATCACTGTCAATGAAAAGTACAAATTCTGTTAAAACTCCACGTCTTAATATATAAAAAAATACTGTTTCTTCCATCATACGATCTTTGATGTCTGATGTAATTAGGTGATGTCTTCAGATTTCCATTACTCGGGTTTACAATAACATTCAAACGAGACAAAATTACTCATTAAGCCAAATCATATTTGTGTAAAGCTCTCTCCTGATATTTGGGCCTTGGGAATGAGAGCCAACACAAGAGCTGTTTGAGGAAGATGTTTAATTGTTTGCCCTTCAAACAGGGAGAATCCTGTGTACAGAAGCAGCAGGAGAGTAGGTATAATTCAAGTAGCTACTGTGTGTTCAAAGCTAAAACATTTTTTCAACTGAATTGAAAAATAAAACCAGAGCAGAGACTTGTAGTGTTTTTTTAAGAAGACATATCTGGATTGTTCATTTTTAATGTCATCGATAATTTGTCCCCAAGTGCTGCCCATCAAGTTACGCATTGTCATGGCAACAGCAACAGATCAAGAAACAAGTCGAGCAGGAAAGCAAATAATAACATCCCACCAACCACCACACACTTTGTATTAGCAGTCTTTCTCCATTTCATTTCAGTTACAGAATCTTTCAGTATGCAGAGGAGTCAATTGTATACTTTGAGCACAACTCTGAGTTTTATATTTTCTCCATCTTTTCATAGGCCTCAAGTAAGGATATCACTCCTTCACTGCACAGGAATGTCCTGTCATTGGGTGCGTCCCGGGTGCAAGGGGAGAAGGAGAGTGTGTCTCTTAGAGCAATAACACACTCTGCCAACTCTCAGACTGCAGACAGTGGGAGTCACAGGGGAGTTTCCAACCTGTACAGGACTGCAAGTGTCCCAGATGTGGTGGGAAGGAGTCCAAAGACAGCATTTTATTCCATCACCATCGCTGCCCGCAAGGCTTTGCCATCTCTTTCCACGTCACAGGAGCCTGTGTATCCATCCACTCCGACAAAGCCTGTGAAGGTATCAACTCCACCAAAACTACCGGAAGAGTTTGGAGGAAGGGCCTTGTCCATAACCACGAGCAGAACGAGAGTCTCAAACTCCCAGCTGGACGGGCGCAGACAGAATCCTACCGTTGTGACACCAGATGAGTTCAGACAGGCCTACTCGCCAGCTGATGGATTGGCAGTGAGAGATCGAGGAAAGAGGAAAGCACAACTTGTACAGTGCAGACTGAGCTACAGAGAGAGTGACAGGAAGCAGGGCGTGATAGGTGATAGCTCATTAATGAACCTGTCCTCACAGCCTTCCTACCGGTCTTGTATCCATCTTGAGGTGCCTCTGAGGTCCACTAGCTCTGTTTTGTTTTTGGACAAGTCACTTTCCATGTCCCTTGTGGAACTAGAGAGAAGAGGAGCAGGCCAACCCACCTTGTACAGATCCACATTGTCTGTTCGCCTTGGTGTCTTGTCCTGCCGCAGATCCTCTACAGATAATAAACCAGCCAAAACAAATGAGGGTTACGGAACACCCAGAGCAGCCATGTTGGGCCATAACAAACACAATGGCAGAGAGAGCGGTTTGGGTCACTGCAAAGGCCCTCTATCAAAGCACTGGGGCAACAGGGTCAAGCAAATAGCACCCACTCATGGTGTTAACAGCAAGACTGATGATTCAGACACGCAGTGCCACAGTGCTACTTTGGGATTATTGTCATTCAGAGGGCCAAGTCCCTCAAACACAAAGGCTGGAAGGCAGAAGGGGAATGCAAATGAGGCAGCCTTCCCTATATGGAGCAATTTCAGGCATAGGCAGCACACTTCCAATATTGGCCCAGGTATGGATTTCATCACCTTGCTTCAGAAGTGAAACTCTAAAGTACCCATGCCAATTGATCTGTATATTCCTTTCAGCAGCTTGTATATTCTAAAGCTATTGTAGATCACATTTCCAAGGCGAAACAGCGAGCTGAATGTGATGCCAAGGTGGTCTTAGAGGGTGGAAAGTCAAATTTTTTTCATTCTGCCTCTCACCTTTTGATTTATACCTCACGCATTTTTAATAGACCCACACCCACCCACCACACTTTTCCAACTGTACATTCACATTGTTTCAAATAAATCCCAACTGGTACACTCTCACTGGTCTAACTGCAGACTTAAATAAAGACCAAACACTTTCATTTATTCTCCTCTGACTTCCAACACTTCTGTATAAAATCTCAAGTTAGCAACTGCTACTGTATATTTTAACAATGGGTTGGAAAATCTAAATATATACTGAATTTGCATGAAATTTAAACAGTCTTCATCCAGGTCTCCCGGTATAGAAGTTAGGATAAGATCAAGGTTATATGAGAGCTGTATTAAGAAATATAATTTGGTTTATGCCACTGAGGAGCTTCCTGTTTAATTATTGGTAGCAGACTTTCTTCAGGGTCATATAACATGTAACTAACACAACATACTACTCCCTAAGCAACAAAATTGGATGTTACACTGCAAACATGGTGTGGAAGTCTTCTAAAAAGTAAATTAATTATTTATGCCATCTTAAAGAATAGCTCAACCAGCAGCAGTTACCTTAGCGTAGCATAGCTTAAAGACTGGAAACAGCAAGTCCAGAGTTTACAAAATCCCCCCATCAGCCCCTCTAAAGCTCAATAATTAACACGTTTATCTTATGTGTTTAACCTCTTGCACAAACAACCAAAGTGTAAAAAAGGACAGAAACACATCTACTTGAAATTACTTCTCACTGTGAAAGTTCCACGGTGAAAGTGATCTTGGTCTTTGCAATCCATTGACATATTTTTTTGCCAAATTAAATTTCACAGTCATTTCACTTCTCTCTGTGCCTCTCAAGGGAGTGACAAGACAGAGGAACGGCAAGAACATGACGGTTCCACGGCGCCTCAAAAGGTCTCCACTTTGGATAAGACCTGTTCCCGACTGACAGCTGATTCTCTGGAAAGCACACCCAAGAATCTCAGCCTCAAAGTAGGAGCCAAATTTCTATTAACTTTTAAAACTATTAGAAAAATAATTTTCTAAATAATTACTTTTATTTTATTTATTTTATTATATTATTATTATTATTATTTTATATTCTAATAATATTATATATTATTATATATATATATATATATTTTTTTTTTTTTAAGCAAAAGGAACTGCACCTAACCATACCTCCTTAATCTTGAAAGTTCATTATTGACCTGGACAAAGCAGTTTGACCAAAACATTCTGCACAAGATCTACTTGCTGGAATATTTCTGTAGCTTTTAGCCACATCTCATGGCCTTCATCAACAGATCGAGATTTCTAAGATGTCACGGAGATGGATCCGTTGTTATCATGTGACCTGAGTAGAGAATTTTGGTCGTGGGTTAATAAGTAATTGTTTTTGTTTAGGAGTTGTAAAATGACTCTCTTTAGACATGGTCTCTGGCCATGACAGCATGGGCAGCGAGATCTGTCTGCAGCTACGCAGCCCCATATGCAACAAACTATGATGCTCTGTGTGTTCTGACACCTTTCTATAAGAACCAGCATGAACTTTTTCAGCAATTTGAGCTACAGTAGCTCTTCTGTTGGATCAGAACATACCGGCCAGCCTTCGCTCCCCACGCGTATCACTGAGCCTTGGCCACCCATGACCCTGTTGCAGGGTTCACCGGTTCACCGGTTTACCGGTTTTCCTTCCTTGGACCACTTTTTGTAGGTACTGACCACTGCAGGCCGGGAACACCCCACAAGAGCTGCAGTGTTGGAGATTCTCTCACCCAGTCGTGTAGCCATCACAGTTTGGCCCTTTCCAAAGTCGCTCACATCTTTACATTTGCCCATTTTTCCTGCTTCAAGACATCAACTTCAAAGACAAAATATTCACTTGCTGCCTCATATATCGCCCCCACTGACAGGCGCCATTGTAACAAGATAATCAATGTTCTTCACTTCACCTGTCAGTGGTCATAAAGTTACAGCTGATCAGTGTATAGGCTACAATATATTATCACAAGTAGTTCATTATTCCTACTGAACAGTCTGGATACTGTGCCAGTTTTAACTCTCACAATATTTTATGCAGGTTCAAGCAAAAAATTCCCCAAAAAGTCACCAGAGGCAAATTGATTTCCAAATGTGTTCCTCTGCTACCTACCTCTACCTACCTACCTCTGCTAATAAGTGGAGCAGTTGAGGATGCAAATACAAGTAATGGTTACACAAAGTACAGACCCACAACTGACAACCTAAAAGCTGCACCATGGAAAGCTGTTTAGTACTATACACGGTGCAACTGCACAAGGTTTAAGATCAGATATGGAAAGGTTCTGTGTATGTGCATATGGAACCTTTTAAACCATAGGAACTATGTATTAGACAGTTTCAATTAAGGTTTGCCCACACAGAGAATCCTGATGTGTTTGCTCTTGAAATAAACATTATCAGAACAGCAGTGGCATCTCTCGAGGGGTTATTTTTACACTTGGAAACATTTTTGCTTTAATTGGTGTTTGTCACAGCCTCTGCCAAGTGGAAAGGGGGGCGGGGCTTAATAATTACATGGTTTTTTTCTTTCCTTCTTTAAAAATAATTCTATTTCTGTGTTTCTTTCTACTTAGTTAATGTAACAAGTTTTATCTCAGCAGTTTCAGAGGTAAAGATCCAGTGAGGCTTTCTGAAGGATTCAGATTCCCCCCATGACTCCCTTACCTTTATCCCCACTAAAGCTGAGCATAACATTACTATGTTGCCTACACCTCCTAGCTATTACAAGGCTGTGAAGAGGATTCTCCAAGGTTAAGGAATTGATTAAGACACTATTCAGAAGAGATTCTAACACAATGAAGATATTTTTTTCACTTTCCGCAGGACTAGTGTCTTTGACTTGTACTGTATTCGTCCCAACAACAAGCAACTTATTGTATATATCCCTCCCCCCACCCCAGGAGGCTTTGGAGCTCTTCAGGCCAGACTTCATCAGCAGATCTCAGGGTCGGGTGAGGAGGCTGGCGCAAAGGGCTAGGAGAAGGAGAGCGCTGCAGGACTCCAATCTAGACCTGGTGCAGGGCCTCAGGGAGGATCCGTGCAAGCAAAAGAGGAACTGCACCACACCCGATCCACTTAGTGGTAGGTGTAGCTAAATGAAACCTGGAAAAGCAGAAGTACCTCATTACGGAAAATACAATTTAATCTCTCTGGCCAATAGACTACCAATCAGAGGGTTTCAGTTCTGCTGTCAGGCCACCCATGATGACAGCATCATACCAGAAGGTCTAGGTCATCTGATAGAAGATCCTGGGCGTTGTGCAAGTGTGGTATTCACCCTAGTGATGACAGCAAGCAATTCATAGTCTAGCACTTTCAGTTTGTCTCCCAGGAGTCAGGTGAAGGCTCCTTGTAAACATTTTATCCCCCCACCACACACACACACACACACATACTGGGAAATACATAAATAAGGAACTTGGTCATGTCTTATTGAATCATTTTGGCTTTTCAAGGAACTATGGACTTTCTCAAGCAGTTCATGTTAACCTCAACAACCTCAGCTGATCTGGGGGAAAAAGGGGGGACATTTTACATTTTATTCTCCTTATAGAGTAGTGGCAATTATCCAACTTTGCTCTCTGGTGGCCATTATCTAGTATTGCAGATCAGCTATCTAAAGCTCTGTATGCAGGGAATATGCTCAAGTTGATACCAAAAGTGTCTAGAAAATAATATAATCACTTAGATGTTTCATTTTCTATTTGATTAAACATTTTTTTATCCTACATGAAACTGATTTGCAGTCAGGTATTAAACAAGGTCAAAATACAACATACAAGCATTTGTCATATAGGAAAAAGAAGCCATGGTACATATAAATTCATACAAATTCACCCAGACATGATGTAAACTGCAGTATGCTGATTAAGAAAAACACATGTTTATGCAAAATGCCTAGTTTAAACTAGCAACTAGCATTTGTCAAAAATGTTATCTAACAAGGTAGAAATAAGGCTGTAATTCTCTGGCTGCCAGAAAAGATGAAGTAAACGTTTCATAGATAATAACCACAGAACATAATAATAGATCCACATGTGTGCTTCTGCATGATTTGGTATGATAACTGACTAACTGAAAGGAGATTCTGTCAAACTCTCACAAGGCTTTGTTCAGTTGAAGTGCGCACACACCACATCCAACGTTTCCCTCTGCAGTTTTAACTGAACTGTTTGATTCTCTGTCTGCTTTAGGAAAATATGCCATTTTAAAAGCTAGACGGGGAAACTGATTGATTCTCTACATTGGTTGGGTAATATGAGAATTTCCCAAATGCATTATGATTATACCAGCATTAACACTTTTTCACACATTCATCACAGCAGATTGTTTACAGCCATTTATCTTTGCAGCAAAGGACACCTGACTGCTCATCCCTTTAGTAAAAGATTAATAAAGTAGGGTAATCGAAGGGCTCCAACTTAGTTTTGGAAGGTCATGGAAGTGTCATGGAACCTTGAAATGCTCGCTGGTCTCTGCCTGAAGTCTGAAGCCTAATTATGAGCAAAGAGTCTTGGTGTTGTTGACCTGAGGAGCAGCACTCTGCCAATTCACTTCAGTTTAATCTGTGAGAGATAGAATAATCCGACTTAATAGGACTGGCTATGGCTATGTATGGTATGTTTGTGTTTGATATGTGTCCATGCATGTGTGTGTGTGTGTGTGTGTGTGTGTGTGTGTGTGTGTGTGTGTGCACAAACTGTCTGAAAGAGAGAGATCACACACAGCCCTCAGTGTTCATTAACATATTCAAGATTCATTTACATATTAATTCTTATTTGTTATTCTTATGTGATTGTGTATGTATGTGCATCTTTGTGTGTGTGTGTGTTTGTGTTTGTGCTGTGTCCTAGATAACCTTTTCAAGCCTAGAGAGAGGTCTATATCAGGCAGAGAGATGCAGCTGAGGTCCAGACGGTGAGTTCTCCAGACGATGTCACTCTGTCCCTCCTTGCTCTTTGCTTGCTTGTCATATCTGCCATGCGTACAGGTTTGTGCACAAACAAGTTGCATATTCACATACCCACATACTGCATAGATACAATAGATGTTTGATGCCCAAATGCCTTGACAGGAGATATGAGCTACCCTATGACACGTTATCGCTTCCTATTTTTTCTTTTCTTCCTTATCTAGAAAGGCACACCTGATCAGATGATGGCTGCCCATTGTAATTTTTTTCAAAAGTGACACTATCTGACTTGGAGGATCTCTTAACAAATTGGCTGTAGTTGAAAAAGGAGTCTGCGTGAGACCTGTTTATCAGTGGATCCAGGTTTTTGCAGGCTGTGGTCTCACTAGATAATTCCTTGTCTCTAGTATGCCAATCAGTTGGCATAGCTCAGCCACCCTCAGACTTCTGATGCCATATTCCCCTGCCCTGTATGAATTTGCCTTTTATGTGTCTGTAGGATTTACAAGAAGCTGCCGGAGGTGACAAAGAAAAAGGAGGAGGAGAATAAGCGCGCTGTATCACAAACCAACAGATTGCGAGCAGAGGTCTTTAAAAAGGTAGAGTTGGGATTTATTTGTGGTGCAAAAATCTGTTTAAAACATTGATTACTTATTCAATAGAACAAGGAGCACAAACAGTCTTGCAAAAAAAAATAAGCTTAAAATCCCAGACATAAAATTCAATTTATAATGCTGTGCGTTAAGTGTTTTCTAAAGGCATCTCATGCTGTTTAACGCTGCACCTGAGTCTTATTTTAAAATCGAAATGTTTTTTGCAAGACATTGTGTTGATGATGAGGGGGTTTTTTCTGGGCGGTGTAGATGTTAGTCACACTCATTTGTTACCAAGGAGATGGGCCGTGGTTAGGGACAACATATTATTTTATTTACTTTCTTTTTAGTGTTGAAAAACAAAAACTACAGCTATCTCAGACGATTCACGTGGACCACAGACACAAAACATTTATCATAAAATTAAACAATATATGAAAAGACAAAATAACATCAGTGCAAACTAGACCAAAAAACTAATAATACAAATAAATACAACAAACATATAGTGCCTATATGGTCTGACTATCGTCCAGCAGAGGTCACTGTTTGACTGCTAAAGCCAGATCCTCTGTCATTTATCACACTGACCCAAAAAATGTGCATTCAACATTTAGGTCTATTAATTTTTGTCATCTTTTATGTGAAATATGTTACTTTTCAGTGACTGGTGTTTTCTTTCAAATCAAATCGGAAAACACTAAAGAAACTGCTTATCACTCATGCCAACTAAACCCTTACTGTATCACAAGTGAGCTCATTTCACTCTTTAAACCAGTGTGATTGTGGCTTTCAGCACTGTAGAAACCAAAGTTTCACACAGCAATTACTTAAATATAACTTATTCTAGGCCCTGCTGACATGATGCATAGGACCTGCTTTAACAAGCAGCATCCAAGTCCTCCCAACAGTGAGGGGCATGTGGCAAATGAATTATATATTTTGGACATGCAGTGTCAGACAGATCCATTCAGCTTCACTTGTACTCTCACTCTCCCATTATAACCTAACCACAACAATGAATTTGCTGTCAGTCGGGTGAGATGTGAAAGATGTGAAGCGATGTCTCCAATCTTTTACAGATAATTACACAATCATGGCGGCTTCAGATAGTGTGTGTGTGTGTCAGAGAGAGAGAGAGAGAATGTGTGTGTTTTTACCAAGATATTTATGGCCTCTGTCTCGTTTGCCCATGTTTAGGTAAACTGGGAACTGTTTTGCTTCAGGAATCTACAGTAAATCAGCATTGTGTGCTTTACTGACACAGCCAGCAACTGCAGGGCATAGTGTGACGTCAAATGACTCTGTGAGAAAATATTTTATTTCTTGGGGAAATGGAGCAGGCGCGACTGTTACGATGCCAGTGTGACCTTGCCACCTCTCAAATGAAGCTATTAGCCAGGCTCAACCACAGTGAGATTGGGAGAAAAGGAGTGTGCTGCTCCCCGATAAACACTGTGTCGCGTGTGCTTTAGACGCCTCATTTTTGTCAGAAAAAGTCTCCAGCCACAGTGGGGTCTGATAGTGCAGGGTAGAGGGTGGGTGGTTTTCAATGCTGGCTGAAATGAGATT
Organism: Gadopsis marmoratus; assembly: GCA_036023855.1. NCBI lineage: Eukaryota > Metazoa > Chordata > Actinopteri > Centrarchiformes > Percichthyidae > Gadopsis > Gadopsis marmoratus. Next base: position 97,070 of record JAVQJF010084156.1, on the reverse strand, counting down.
CCAGCTGTTGGGTGGTACTGTATAGGAGAAGGGTGATTGCATAGCGGGGTGTTTGGTCAGATAGCAAGCTAGAATTATTCCCCCTACCTGGGCTTGGACACCTCAGGGGTGAGGCTCATGGAAGAAAAAGCCAATTTAGCAGCGGGAGTCGCTCCCGTGTGATGCAGAGCTGCTCTTAAGACATTGCGGGAGGGGAGGTGGACTGATAGATGTGTTTTTGATCTGTTTTGGGGGGGATGTTATCTGTACACATTGTTGTTTTTCTTGCTTTGCAGAGACTTCTGGACCAGATCCTGCAAAGATGAATGAGACACGCGGGGAAATGGGGTTAATTCACTGACATTCTGGCTCTTCACTTTTCTACATGTAAATTAAATATGACTTTGTATTTAGTTCAATCTTCTATTCAAATCATTGCCATACTTGTGCATATGTATTTGTTTTATTAAGGCTAAATTTCTGTTAAATATTCTGTTCATCTATTTGATTTGAAACATTTTTTGCTGTTATAAGGGTGACAGGAAGACATGATTAGAGTCAAATTCATTACTCGTTATCAGTATTGATCTATATGACTTGATTTGACATCAACAAAGACACATTTAGATATTTTTGCTTATGCCACAATGGCAGATTGCAGAAAAATAAGCAATTTTGTTGACCAAAATGATAGTGTAAAATTATTCAATGGATGAAAATTGCACATAATAATAATAATAAAGTCCTATGCTATTATGTTAATTGTTGTTGTGTGCAGACATCGACAAAGCCCAGCCCTCTCCCCTACTCATACTAAAAAAATGAGAAGGGTTTGACAGTTGAATTATCAAAGCAATGAAAGTGTATCTGTCGCTCAAATGTATCACCCAGTGATTAAACGCAATACAGATGAATCATATAATTTTGCTTGTTTCTGTTCTAATGATTTGATGCTATATGTAGATTCTCATTTTCCTCTAATGTATCTCAAAATGAAATACAAGCATTCCAAGGACATTCTGTGTAGAGGTAGTGTCATTTTCCAGGAAATGTAGTCTCTTTGAGCAAAGCACCTTGACTGTCACAGTACTGTAGGTGTTTATAAAGTGGGAGAGGGGAGAACCATGTTCCGTCATTGGCTTCACATCTGCCTCGAGGCCTCTGGAACCTCCCGTCCGGAACATAATTCCAAGCTAATCGAACTCAGGAGACACGCAGCGCCTGTGAAAGGGGCCTTTGTCACAGAGCTCCAAACCAGAGATGACATTGTTATAAGAGAGGAGACTTCTGTGCACAGCCTGGGACCGCAGTCCACATATAGCCTGTAAAGGTGACTGACATCTCTGTGGCATTTAAACAGAGCCTGCTGGGATGAGGGGAGGGGAGAGCAGGGGAAGGACATGCGCCGCAGGTCTCAGACAAACACACTGTATAAATACATACTGTTGTGACAGACTTTTGGAGAGTGGGGTTGCTCTGGAGTAAATACGGACAGTGTTTTAAAATCCCAAACAAAGTGCTAGGTTAAATGTTGCATAAAGATTGAATTTTAGTCCTCCTCCAGTATGGAACTGATGGACCCGCTGCCATCTACTACAGGGTTCTCCCATCCAGCAAGCAACATATGTAGTAAACAGTATTGTTATCCACTGACTTTACTGATGCTCAGCAAGGCCATTTAAAAGAGTAACCCACATGGGAGAACTGCTCTCCTGCCATGTAGGCTGGTTCCAGATGATGAGCACAGACTGGCAGGCAGTTGTACACGCGGAGAAGGGCTCCTGTCAGTCAGCCCCTCTGTCACTGAGGCATCATGTTTCTGTATGTCACATTGCTATCTCCGCATAATGTGGACTATGTGCTCTGAGGCCCCTCGACTGGCTTCCCAATGGCCATGACAGACTCAGGTGCCCTGAGGGTAAGGCTGATATGTCTGGCTCAGAAAGGAGAACACTATTTGAGCTTACCAGGCTAATCGTGTGCTTTGAAGCAGAGCAGCTGATCTTTAGCATTAAGTCATTAGTCATTTCACTGGCACCCATATTATCTGAACATCTGGCCTCGTGGCCACCTCTTTCTAGCAGTGGCTCTCTATTCTAGGATTGTGATTGTAACGTCAATATGAATAGTCTTCTCAATTTAAATCTACAATATTTAATGTATTTGGGCCTTTAAATTGGTTTCACTTAAGAAACTCATTCAAAAACAGAACCAATTCAACAGTTACCGCAGAAAATAAGGGTATTTTTGAGGGCGTACATTTTAATAAAACTCTTCAGAAAGAAAATGAAAACACACAGATACACCATGACACTGTGGGATTTTAAGGACATAACTCAATCAAAGTCAGCTCAGGCAAAGCAGTGCAATTTTTCTTTTTCTTTGCAGTCCTCAGTGGAGATGTGGAGTGAACTGATGCCTGCGCCGAGACATCTGTGACTTTTTTTGCCTGCAGCGTACACACACTAAAAAAGATTAGACTAAACCAGACCAGGTAGCCTGCACAAAACACAGATGGGGCCAGGGTGTGTGTGTGTGTGTGTGTTTGAGAGTGTGTAAGTGAGTGTGTGTGTCTGGACTCAAAGATAGCGAGAAAGAAGAGACAATCTCATCCCAGCGGTATTTCAAAATGAAGGGTGACTCACCATTTTGATTGCTGAATACTTTTTAAAATATACAATATTCACACAGAAATTTAAAAGAAAAGTGGAAAAAGAAACTTTTAGTGGGAACTTAGGGTTCAACAGGTTAAAAGCTTAACATTTTTTGAAATGTCAACTTGTAATCCCATCAGCATACATAGATATATTTCATTCTACACAACTCATCATAGTGTTTCACACTATTTTCCAGAAATTACATCCCAAGCTGTACCATAGTCAAACTAGGTAACAGCCTTGGGAAGTGACCTTTTCAAAGCTTGTTTTTTTTTTTTATCTTGCTCGGTTGTGTTTCTGAGGTTGCTTCCATCATCATATTAGAAAGAGCGAGTTAGGAGAGGAGTTCTTCATCTCAATTCACTGTGGACCCACTAGATCAGAAACGACACATTTTAGCACACCAGAGAGATAGGTCAAAGTTCTTATGAAATGTATAATATGTTTGGCAATTTGTTATATCGACAATAAATGTTTTAATCTGCTTTATCCATTCCACGGTGAGAGGAAGGAAGAAGAATGCACCGGCTTATTTTTTAATGTGGATTCTAACAACAAATTATTGTCTCTTGGGCAAATACAGCATCACACAAAGCCAGAATGTTCACTTTCTACCAAAGAAAAACAAGTACATGTTTTGAGTTGTACAAAATGTCTATAATTTTATCTGCAGAATCTCTTTTATAAAACCTTGCAGATATCCATCCTGCTAAAGAATATTTTAAATATATATAAAATTGTTTACATAAATAATACATATTAGTATATTGAAATATTCTTTATAGTTCTAAATGTATTTATAAGAAATTTGCATAGATTTTAGCGCATCTTTTCCTCTTCAGCTTTGCGCAGCTGTTCCCTGTCATGTGAAGGAAGTGTTGTTTTAATAAAGTTGTGTTAAATAGTTTAGCTAGCTACTTAACAACTAGCTAACAGCGAGCACATAGGCTACAAACAGTAAAACACACTATAAACTAGTAAGTAAGTAAACTACTTTCGCAAACCTTAGCGTAAAAGGCAAGACGTCATTGTTTGCCTGTTTATCCAGCAGTGGGTTTCATCTTTAAAGGTATTTTTGTTATCCAACAGATAGCTAACTATGCTCTTCCTTCACAACAGTAACGCTACGCTAGTTACGACAGGCAGGCAGATATCTGTAGTGCTTCTTGGCGTGCATTTACACTTGGGCTTTTCGATGTCAAATAACTATTCCGTCTCCCAAATACTAAATTAAGTGGATAAATGCGTGAAGATGGTAAATGGGTCAGATTCCCGAGATTGGATTTGCCCACTAATTGGGTTTGTACGTGCCCGCCTTTAGGACCCAGCGGAGTCCAAAGCGCACATGGCAAAGTGTGGCTGCTCCGGTACGAGAGGGGATGGCAGGTCCGCTCCTCTACTCTCCAACGTCCTCTCATTCTGTCTTTTCTACCGCTCCTTGCCGAAACCCGTTTCACATGAACAACACCACACAAACACATTTTGTTTTCGGATGTTTTCGCCCCCCAGCCCCCAGACTGTTGCCCGCCAAACGTCTGGTGTGGGCAGGAAAAGTTTTTGACAGCTTTTTCTTCTCGAAATGACAGCCTTCCGCATCTCGTTGGGGTCTTGGTGGTGAAGCGTATCCCCCATCCCTCCCCTTCCCCGTCTTGTCTTGTCTTTCCCCCACTACGCCACTGTGAACTGCGTTGACCTGTGTCTCCATCCTGTCACCTGTGTGAAGTGTCTGGTCGCGCTGCCACTAATAACGCAGTCTGACCGGAGCGCTTTCCCCGGCTTTCACCCCACCGAGCCCGGGCATCATGAGAACCTGGAGGCGGCGGAAGAACTTTGCCTTTCTGGTCTTCGCTCTCCGCGTCTGGTGCCTGTCCACGGCAACAGAAAATGCTGACAACACGGTTTATACACAGGAGGGTGAGTAGGCAACATAGCTGTTAACATTTATGTCAGGCAATGGGCTGATTTTCATGCAGTGCTGCAGATGCTGAACCACAATCTAGTCAGCTGGACATGATTTGTGGAGTGTTTGGACTGGATTTCCATTGTGTTTCATCAGCATACATACTGTGTGAGTAGCTTTGTGTTTAGGGCTACCTTGTTGTAGTTTATTCCAATATGTGAAAGGACTAATCTCCTTTGTTTTCATAGATTGTCTGGCTGTGCATTTTACATTTGGGAAATGCAGAGGGGGAAATAGTTTGTTTATTTAGATCCACCTTTCTGCTCAGATGAAACAATAAAGGGAAGTGCTGGGATGGAAATATGAGTTTAACATCCAGGAGGATACAGCTTTGTCTTTAGGTTATAAACATGACCCAAACAGGATGTTATTATTCTACAGCAGCTAAACTTAATCTGCTGAATGAATAAGCCCGTGTGTGTATGGGACGGAGTACGTGTCAGGATACGAATGGTTTGTGCATTAGAGTGTGGGGATGTGCACATAGTAGCCTACCAAGACAAAATAACAAAGATATAAACATCCTTACAGATCCACCCCATTGACCACAGCAAGACACTATATATTTTAGGTTACAATGTTGTTGGACTGTCAAACTGGTTTCTGTGGGATCCAGCATGCTCCAATTATAAATAAAGGTTAAAAAAACCCAACTCTACATAACATATCTTTTAATCTCAGGTGATTCAGATTCAAACAGTGCTGCTGTAAAGTGTAGCCTATTGCTAAAACATAGGTGCACGATGCTCACAAGTCCCGAGAAGATAAAAAAACATGTCCACACTATGATAAAAATAGACGTTTGGGTCATGTCCTATCATTTCATCCAGCAGAATTTAAATGCAATGCAGGATGCACACTTTTTTTTTTTAAATGCACATACTGCTCATTGGTATAACATGTCATTCATAAATAGAGTTTTTAAAAAAAGAGAGTATATGTGCAGTACAATCAAAAGCACATGGTTTCAAAATGTCATGATGATTAGGGTTCGTAACGTTTGACTGTCCTCCCAAGTTTAAATGACAAACCCTTCCAGTGGCTGTAAGAATTATGAAATAGTGTGACGTTGGTATACAGCCACAAAGACCTAGACCTTTGACTGTCACAATGATTTCTTTTAACCACGACTGATCGTTCTTTAACCTATCCAAGTCGTTTTTGTGCCTAAATCTAACCAAACCTTAACTATAGTGATGTCAGATCAGGAAATGGTTACATTTTTGCAACAATGAATTGTTACAGTTTTGGAAGGCACTGTCAAATAATCTTGTCCTGTGCATAGTGCGTCAGATCAGAATATATTGGCTGTATATGTGTCATTTAGAAAGGCGATTACAAATCATGCATGCTGTCATTAAATTTGAAGGACTTGTTGCCCAATTTAGAATTAATATTTTCTGCAGAAGTAGGTGAAAGATACATTTACACATTAATGGAACAGAATATCAGGTATTCGTCAGCAGGGAAAACGGGATGCCTGGGAGTAATAGGCAGCTCAGGATGTATGTCAAGTGTAAAGTGGTTGGTAGGTTTCCATTTAGCCAAAATTGCTTGGCTCAACAGTGGTCTAAATCCGGCACAACTGGTTGACATGAGTTGACACTTGCCCAAATCTAGCCTTACTGCTGCTAAATCATCCCAAGTCCACACTCCCAAAAACTCTGCCAAATGTAGCAGCCATAAGCCGACTGACATTCAGTCCTTCAATGCCAGGACACTTCTAAGAGTGCCAACACTCAGCTGCAATTGACTACCTGGATAGAGTTCAAAACCTGTGTTGTGTTAGCAGTTACTGAAGTAAGTGATGCGTCAGATAATAAGGACTTTCTCTGGAGGGATTTTGAAAGTATCCATGTTGAGTATATCCAGGCCTTGAAGCCAGTAATATTGCACTTCTGAGTATTTGTACAAGAAAAATCCATCAAGTAAAAGCACTGTAAAAGTTAATAGTAGTTCTCAATGAGGAAATCCAAAAGAAATGCTCGTCATACAGTATTAAACCCAAAAACAGCATACAGTCCATTGTTGAGTAACACAGAAGATAATAAAGCAATCAGGAATTTATACCATGACATTCAAACGTGCTTTACATTATTTCTCTCTGCCATATTGTCCGTCTCCCATTTCCTAAAACTTAACAGAAATGGCTGGTTTTTTCCCTGACACCAGCTATTTAAGGTGGACTGATTGCTCCTTGAGGGAATCTCAGAATAGTAACTCATTTCTTGTTTGAAGATGGATTAAAAGAACCGCCTCTGTGTAAATGTTGGTGTAATTACATTGAGGGGAAAAACAGTCTATGAAAGAGTCTACAAAGTTAAGGTCAGGTGGTCAGTAGTTGGATTGGCTGTCTGCTCATTAGATTTCAAAAAAGCTAAAAGCAAAAATAAACTAAGTCCCACAAGGGCAAGAATGAAGACTACTGTGTTTACATATCATTGATGAACTGCTCCCTCTGTGGCTCTCTGTCTCTGTCTCTTTTTGTCTCTCCTCTGCATATCAACGGGTTTTCTGAGGTCTGATCTTTTGTTTACGTGCAGAGGAAACTCAATAAATAATTAGAGACAGAACCAAATGACCTGGATTAGATTTGAGGATATTATCTGGTCAAACTGCAGTGTCAGACAGAATTAATTAGAAAGATTAGAATGTCTGTGTTGTCTAAACAAATGGGCGGAGATGAGAATAAAACCTTCCCTGAGTGCCCTGAAATGCATAGAACGTCACTCACGCTCCCTTTGGTCCCTCAGGTACATAGACCACCTTTCAGCACAGTTTCCTGGCATGTGACCAACACCGTATCCTCCAGTCTGTGGGGGAACGCTGACGTATGGCTGCCATCCACGTTATAACAACCCCTTTCTGCTAAAGCCATTTAGGAAATAACCTCACTCTGGTCTGTCTTTCAAACCCTTGGGGTGGCTGTCACTTGACATTGTGACGACAGGCTGGCATTGATTTGTTGGCCACGAGGGAACAACAGACACAGTTAGGAACGTCTCCCTCTGTTAAGCATCATTGGTCATTAGAGCCATCAGTGTGATTTAGATTCTTCCTGCTCACCACAGGCCGCTCTGCCCGAGGATGACGGGATCACAGATATAATAGATAAGCCGATCTTATGAGACAGCGACATAACACACAGACCAGCGGCATGCACAGCTCAGAGATGCTCGCTGCTGTGTGATAATCTGAGAAACTAACACGCACTCATGGAATTCTGTAATGGCTCTGAGAAATTCCAGATGTCATTATGGAGAAAGGGAAGTTGAGAGAGAGAGAAACGAAAGAGAAGATGTGAGAGCCTGGGTGAGCTGCAGCGCTGCAGACCGCCACCTGACAGACAGCAGTCCGTCATGGGTGTGATGAGAACCTTCAGAGAACCAAAAGAGACATAAAGACAGGTGCGAAGGCAGTCATCTGACTCTCTCATTCATTTACTGCAGTGATTGAATGTGTCATACTTCTTGAAAAGCTCAGATATTTTTGTGGGATCGACACTTTTCTCTGAGATTATGTGGCGCGAAAAGAGGAAGAAAGGAATAATAAACAGATGTAGAGTAGGGAGGGATGAGTCACTGCTGTCACAGAATATCTGTGAACATCAAGCTGTTGATATTCATGCTAGAATGCACAATGAAGGCAGATATTTTCGAGGGGTGCACACATGCAATCGTCAGTTCTCACATTAAAAATGAATGAGGTGCTAGAGGTGTAGCAGAAGAAATAGGGAGTATTTTTGGCTTACACAAAAGAGCTGGTGAACATATGAATTCTTTAGTGCCGCGGTTGCTTGTTTGTTTCTTTGCCTTTGACAGAGCGCCCTTCTCAAAAAACATTAGGTTTCACTTGGATGAGAGTAAGGACAGAACAGGACAGTGGACTGATGCAACAATGTAATACGCAGTTACACAGCGAGCTGAACTACCCAGACGCCCTACATCAGAAATGTCACAACAGAAAGCTCATCACACCTTTGTGTCAGTGTATTTACTTGGAGACGTTCATGATTGGAGTCTGACCATTCACTTAAACCATCAGCCTTTATATTGTGGAAGCTTTTGTTTGAGAGAGTATTATACTATACATTTTGTAAAGAAGACCCATGAGGCAGAGGTTGGTTGTGCTTTGCCCACAGCAATTTTAGACTTCTTGATCCTAATATATATGTGTGTGTATGCATGTTATAAGGGGGGGGGGCACATACTTGAATTTCCTACCTTGCATATTTAGCAAGATCCTGACAAATCCAACATTTTTGTTTGTTTGTGGTTTTTGTGCGAATGTAGTTTATTTGAATTAATATATTATTGATTAGTATATATTTTTATTGACTATAATTATATAAATAAAGTATATACATGCTAGCATACTGATGTTTAACAGGTATAATGTTTACTATGTTCACCATCTTAGTTCAGCATGTTAGCAGGCTGCATGTGGCAAATAGCACTAAACCCAAAGTGAAGGAAATGGGAATTAAGTTAGTTTTGCAGGCATTTTGTCATAAACAAAAGTATTGGCGGCGCTAGATGAAAAGTCAGAGGACCCCCAAAGTTATTACAGGTCATCCTGAGGGGGGCCATGAATGCATGTACTAAATGTTATAGCAATCCAGTACAGGAAAAGTCAGAGGATCACCAAAGTCACAAGGATTCATCCTCCATGAATGTCTGTACAAAATCCATGCAATAGCTGTTGGGATAGCACCTGAGTGGTTGGCCTACGAATCCGACTGACTGACCGACATTTCCATCCATAGAGCCATGCCGCTAGCATGGCTGAAAATCCATATTTGTTGGAGCCCCGTCTCCCCCACGAATGGCTGCTAGGTGACCCAGCATGTGTGATAAGTTTCTGTTAATCCCCAAATCCTCCCAGATGAAATCCTCACAGCTCTGAAACATAACGTCCAAATCTGTGCGAGACAAGATGGGAATTGACTTTTCCACTGTTGCTCCCACAGGAGGGGAATGGGACACACAAGCAAATCTCACTAACCCACCCTGACAAGTCTCCTATTACAATTATTTCACAGCGAGCCGCTGACCTCGTAGCTTGCCCTATTAGGCCAATAATGGCCTGTTCTGTTTGGAATGGATCTGGGGGGTCCCACAACTAGGATTAACGCCTTCTCAACTTCCGCGCTAATTACTCCAGTGTGTCATCGCAGGGGAAAAGTGAGTGATGAGGGAGTTGACGTGGAGGGAACACATTTTCAACTCCTGCAAAAGGCTTTCGGATTCTTGTGTTTCTCTGTGTGCCTCTCAGCCCCTTTTTCTCTCAGCTTGGTCTCTCCCACTGTCAATAAGAAGCTCAGAATGTTGTTCCTCATTGGAAGTCAAATTGTAAACCCACTTCTTTTTTCTGCTCCGGATAACTTGGCATAGCCAAGAAATTTTTTTTTTCTACTGTCAATGTAAAAAGTCGCTGGTTTTGGAAGAGGCAGACTGCAGGGGTGAAAAACGTATTCAATCATCATTTTGCTTCAGTAGACTACAGACATCCAGTGAGGCAGAAACATAATTTCAGAATTTTTACATAATGTATAAATACATCTACTAAAAATGTGAAAACAGTTTTGAAGAGTGCTTTCAGAGTTCGTCTTTGAACATTGCATGTGCCTGGAAATTAGTTATACTTAAATATATTCTTGTTGAATATATTGTAATTTTCCATCTTATTGCTGGAGAACATGAACTAACGTATTGTGAGCTAGCCAGTTCATTATGCTGCTCAAGATGAAAGGTGGAGATGAAAAATACGTTTGTACATTTACTCTCTAATGAAGCCTACATGTGTTTCACTGGATGACTTATTTTATCAGTTCAAAGAGTCTTTTCTTTTAAGTTGCTTCTAGCATCAATTCATATGCAGCAAAGAAACTAGCACTTCAGAGAGCTACAGTCGTCCTTTCTTAAACAATGCTGTCTACTTTTGCATGTCTTTTATTACTCTAGGAACATCATGTTGAAGATGAGCTGTGTCAGCTGCAGGGTTTGTTTTTTACTGTAAATTCATCAAGAGCCTTTTAACAGGAGGAATTGTGAAATGCTGTCTTTGATGTGCTGGAAGGAAAAGTGTTTGTTAGGAAGGAAACCCAGGCTTTATTTTAGTGCTGAGTTTCACACCGTGGCAAGACTCACTGTAACAACCTGTAATGTGGTAGATAGTCTTTATCAATTATGGTGATGTCTTTCTATTTCTCTGACTGACTCTGACTTCCTGCTTTTTAAATAAATGCCAGGACAACCTCACAGGTATCACTGCCTAATTGATGTTGAAGGGGTTGTTGGATCCTCTTTATTTCTGAGGGTACAATGTAGGTGTAACATATTGTATTTTGTTGCTGTGTTGTAGATTTGAAGTTTTGCACAATTTTGTCAATACTATATTTTGTCCACACAAGCTTATTTATTTTTATTTTGGTGGTACTTTATACTATGACTATTTTTGAATGTGCTAATATTTTTCACTCAATTTTATTTATTTGAGAACATGTCAGTACATTAAAAAAACATTAAAGAAAGAACAAACCTGTCTACAATGGTAATAACACCTATCTCATGTCCATGCAGTGGTTTCAGCTTGGCTCAATATTTTTGCCACTTCATGATCAAAATGTATGATCAATACAGAAGTGGTTTGGGATTAGAGCCAGATTTCCATCGAATCCAACAGCTGAACTCACCTCTGCTGTGTACTGCTTGTCAGCGTTTTGGCACAAACCTTTTTTTAAAGACATTTGTCCTTGTGCGTAATCATAGTGCCTTTTTGTGAATATGTCAGCTTTGGCATCAGGAAAATGTGATGGATGTTTTTCCTTATTTCCTCAGTTTAATAATGACAACGATCAGCCCTAGTTCACATAATTATATTATCTGAAACTGAAAGCAATGTTGACAAAATAATCTCATCACAAGTTCCATTTAGTAGCTGTTCTGGAGCTTTCAATCATATTACACGATCCTCATCAGCAGAGGGAGTTTGCTCAGTTGTCATGGAATTGTAGATGCTCAAACGTCCGTTTTTTTCTGAGAACTTTAAGGACCTCTCGTCCATGTTGGCTTAAAAGTTGAGCGTTCATTCTTGACTTTGGAAACAGCAGTTAGGGTTATAGGGTTAGGGTTGTAGTAACAAAATGTCACTCAAAAGGTCCATTTAGTACTGTAGCTGTTCTGGAGCTTTTGATCGCATGATGTTATGGTGAGATTATTTTGTTGTCCTCTGTTTCCAAGGTGAAGAGTGAACGTTTATGCCCAATTAAAAACGAATTTTTTTATTCTGGTGCTAAAAAATCAAAACCTGAAGGGTGTAAACATTTGTATTGTCCATGAAATACACAGTATGTTGTACATAGTTTGTATGCAAATGTTACTTTGGGTTAATAAGATTGCATGAGGTCTCTGAAGTCCCACTGTGATGTTCACTCCCTCTTGTACACCCTGAACATCTTGCCTATAGATTACCACATGTCCTTCATCCTCCTGTTTTGACATCCCATACATTGTTTATTCTCTTGCTCATCTCATGAAACACAGCTGCTTGAGCAGTAACAATATTAGCTGTGAATCAGAAGCAGTGTGTTCTGTTTCTCCTATAGACCAAAGGAAATGCAGATAATGCTGCATGTAAATGTAAATGTAAGCATTTTTCAGCTCATTATTTATGCATTTATAGTTTCCACTTCCACTTTATATATATACACCCTTTTCAAAAATAAATAAATAAGTATACAAATAAATGTGAAAGTCCTCTGGAAACGTCTCTGATGCAGCAGGTCACATACTAAATGTATATAATGAGGTTGTTTTTTGTCCACTCCATTTGACTGAAGTAATTGCAGCTAATTTTGTTTGTTTATATTTTTGGCTGTGTCACTTCCCTGCTGAGTAAAGTGGACATCAGCCTCTGTTTGAGTTCACATTACCTACCTGTTTTATTAGTAATACACTGATGCCCGAGGTGGAATTGCAGAGAAGAATCATCCCTGTTAGATCATCAGAATGGAGTTAGCTTTAAAAAGAGAGCTTGCTTTTGAGGCTATTTAAAGTGAGTGTGGGGGAAAGATGATTTTGGCTGCCAAACAGACTTGTGTTTTTTAGATGCATGACCTGCAGCTAATTTTCCCTTGTGTCCAATGCGGGGATACCACTGCCGTTGGCTTAGCAATCAAGATAGTCTCCAGAAAACATATGGGATTTAGTTTGAATTCAAAGGTTCCCATAGAGGATAAAACCCATGAGAATGATCATGAATGTCATATTTCTTTGCCGTTTGAAGGAAATGCTTCTTTTTGGAGAGCAATGACGGCTGTTGCATATAAACTTTAATCACTATCCAGCTTCTACTGAGACCTGGTACACACAAAGACCGTGACAAACTCACATACAGCATGACGCTCTCGCACAGTACACATTAATTTGTACATTAAATGGTCAGTATGCTTGAAGCAAAGTGCTTGTCAGACTGTTTGAAACCCCCCCCAAATTGGGGGGCGTCACGACATTTATTGTAAATGTTCGTAAAAACCAACAATCTAATGAGCATGTCCGCTTCACGCTGAAAGTGTGCAGAGGAGAGAAAGTAGGCAGAATTTGAACTTCTCTCTGAAGCTCTCCTTTTTATTCTTCACACAGCTACTTCCTATCACTTTCCATGTGAACAAACAAGTGCAACACCATGAATGCCTTTGAGGAAAGATTAATTGTGTGTTATCCTCCTTTATGACGACAGGCTTTTCGCTCCGCTTTCGAGCGTTAACGTTCAGAACCACTGTAAACACTTTTACCCCCAGATGTGATCTGATTCCTTTTTGTACAAATTAGTTAGTTTCGAGCGTACCCCGCTTTAGTTTCATATCTGCATTGGTATAGCTTAATTAACGCAAACTAATTCTGTATCTGAGACCTGTAAATTAATTGCAAAGGGACACCTGGAAGTGTTGAAGTGTTTTATTAACAAGACGTCTGCTTAACTTTCCTTTTATAGCTCCTTTTTAATGGCACTCTAGCCACAGCCTGTGGTCTCAGTCATGCTGCTCCGTCTGTCTAACGTGGTTTTCATGCACCACTAAAACCAACAAACTACCATCAACACATGTTCAAATACCCCATTAAATATAGGAGGTCCCTTTTATGCCCTTGTTAGCTTATTATGCACTGTGGATAAATGGCGGGTCTGGGCCACAGTGAGAGCACAGAGCAGTCGCCGTCACAGACTGTTTGAAGTTGTAAGAAATTCAGTTGTGGTGGCACAGGAATCGTCGCTGAATTTCAACATCACACAGACAGAGTGCTTTAAAATGAAGACATCTCCAGCTGGGAGGAGAGAGGGAGGAAGAGTAAACAAAATATGTCAGTAGTAGCCGTAGTATTGCTGCTCAGTGTAATGCTGAACTCTTGTTGTACCCTGCATGCCGCTGCACATGCAGACAAACAGATGTTTTGCATTCGTATCTCAAGGGATTAGGAAAGAGGCCTACACCTAAGACATACAGTAAATAGAGACGCAGCATGTTCTCTCAGTCTTCCTTTGGTGATAGCAGGAGTGTGAAACCTCAAGCAACCTCTCCCCTCCACTCTAACACCCCCTCTCTACTTCATCCCCACAGCTCCTCTCTGGGTTTGTAACATTTATTGGGCTTCATAGGAAGCCTGCTGGGCCTGCTACAATACAGACATGCTCAGTAAGGCCGTGGGAGCATTAGGGACAGCCTCAGTTGTCTGTGGGAGAAGAGGGAGGAGAGCAGAGGGAATTGTGACTGTGATTCCCACATCCTGCTTGAAGTTTATTATATTTCATCCTATGCTATATATACATCCCCATTTTGTTTGCCTCCCAAGTGAACAGTCTTTTAATGGCGTATTAGCATAATTTTCTTATAACTTTGTTCATTTCACTTCAGTAACAGTTTAAAAGAGGAGATGAATGACATTTTTCAGAGACAAAGGAAAGGAAAGATGAAAAGCAGCAGACTGATTTGGCAGTTTCTGACCTGTTATATGAAGTGAAAGAGGAAAAGATAGAAACACAAATTAGAAGTGGAAGGGAGAATTTCGTCCTGCCAGGTGTTTTTATTTTTGAAGTCCATTCCTGTCTGGAGATATCGTAAAAGCTCATTTCCTCATAAACTGTGTGAGAGCATATATTATTGATGTTCTGTCTGCGGCTGTGGTCCTATTGCAGAGGCCCTTTGGGGGGACAGCACATCTCCTCACAGGAGCAAGACTCAGCTTTTACTCTTTCTCCTCAGCACAGTCTACAATCTGTAGTATTGCTGTGCCATGTGTGAGACTTCCCTGCTTTTGGTGCAGGGTTATTTTTTCTGTCTGAAACATTATTGGTGTGCTTGAATTATTGAGTACATTTCGGAACAGCTTTGACCTACAGTATATCACTGACCCCTTTGTCTGCGTGCCAGTTTAACAAAATGTACTGCATAAGCATCCGTGATGTTTGTAGCGTGATGTTACATTTCACCATTCGTGTCTTTTATCTGTTCTGATCTCTTTTACAGGAAGTAATCCAGACAAGTCTAAACAGCGAGGGGAAACGAACAAACCAGAACGCTATGGGACCACCGTACCGCTGCTGCTGAAGGGCAAGGAGCGCAGACCTCTCCGCCAGCTCACGGCCGGGGTAAATTACTCACAGGGCCACTTAACAGCACTAGCTTAATGCTAATAAGCTGCCTTCCAAGTGTTCTTCCAAGAGCTCAGCCAAGTACAGATGCCTGGCTTTTTGTTTGACACAACCGCAGTATAGGATTCCCTCCCCTGTTGCCTGTTTTCCCGCCTGCTTGATTTTCTTCAGTAGAAAGTCCCTTCCTCAGCTCTGTTTATCCTCCGCCGGTAACCTGTTTTGGCTCCTCTCCCCTAGCTCCCTCTCCTTTGTTTTAAATATGTCCTCTTTTGTTTGTTGAATGCGAGTTTGCCCCGTAGCCGATACACACTAGGAAATTATTTCTAAAACATGTCAGCCTTTCAACTGCTTTACAAGTCAGCAGTGCACAAGCCTGCCGCTGTGAGAAAGATTTGAGGGTGTGAAGCAGCCTCGGACGCCATGAGGATCGTGTCATGTCTTTCCTGCACCATAAGATACTGTATATGCTAGAAAGATGCATCCATACATACGTACAGTCAAATCCGCAGTCTCCGGACTCTATCTAGAGTTGTGTCCTCAGTTCTCTCAAAACCAGTCTGTCCCACCTACTACAGTTGGAAAAGAAAACGTTTGAAATTTGGCAGCCCCCACCACAACTTAAGGAAACTTTTCCAGAGGAGGGAAATGCGTAGGTGTTGAGAACTCCCTGAGCAATCAAACATTTTTCCTGGTGCAGGGAAGTCACCATCTGAAAGAGTTGGTTTTTCCAGCCTTATGCTCCTCTCTCGAAGTCAGTCAGTAGAAGAAGGGTGGTGATGTTAATTACAGGATTTGTTTATCACCAACATGTCAATATACTGTAGGCATGAGGAGGTTGTATGGAGTTAATCAAACACCCACTTTTCAATTACTTCAGATATTTCTAACCACCAGCTACTGCTGACATAAGTGTTTTTTGTCATGGAGATATAGTGATTTTACTGTAGGCTATCTAATACTGACCCTTCCCAAATTAAACTGACCACTAGGGCAGCTGGCTTATTAAGACTTAAACCTCCCCGAATGACAGATTTATATAGCTGCTCCTTTTGCCAATAGAAGGTTATCAAATTGTCGTAAAGCAGAGTCATAACTTACACTGACATCCACTCTTCACACACGCATACTTGCAGACACACTTACACACAAACGTGGACACGCTGACTCTCAGACAGAGCTGCAGACCGACTGGCAAAGTACTGGCCTGAAGGCACCAGTCAGCAGACCTAAGACATGTCGCTGTGCGAGAGGACACAGTATGTCTTAAATATCAACTGATGATACATAAATCTATGTCTATTTCTCACTGTGCACATCTGACAATTTCTGTCTCTGCTGGTTAGGATACATTAATCCTTTTTTAAGTCTTCCGTGTGTTTCTCTGTCTTTCTTTAGTTTTTTTGTTTGTGCTGTGAGAATGGTCTGACGACACCATGGGCCTCACGCATGAATACACACCATGCTTCTGTCCTGCTGCAAGGGCACTTCTTCACTCTGATAACCACAATTTTGTGAAAGGCGTCAAGTCATTTTAGAGCTGTTGGGTGGGAAATTGTCGTTTTGAGATTTGATTTAGGATTAAATCTCAAAATGACACTTGACATTGTGAGCAACATCTCCTGCATCACCTCCATTTCCTGGGTTCTTGCAGCCTTAAATCAGCGGCACCGAAATTCTCACATCGCAGAGTCTATATAGAACGGTAATCATTAAATGTAAATATGTTAAATGGCTACGGCAGAACAAGTGCCGACCATATAGAGTATCAAAAATAGGATTTGATTTCTTAGGATTATTATTCTGAAGAGACAGTGCAGATAGAATACTCAAGTTGGTTGGTTAAGTTGTGAAACTAGTCCAATGTGCCTACTTTTGTGTCATGCACAGACTTGGGAAGTGTAGGATGTGGACGATTTCTTCCTGTTCCTCTAACGCTATTGTGCCTTGCTACATCCTGCCTTGTACACAGTCAGTGTGTCAAAGTAAGGTGAAGCTTCATCCACGTTGGCAGGATGGGTGAGATCCGGACACCGCCTCAAAACTCTCATCATCTTTTTGTGTTTCAGAGTTATCCTGCATCACTCCAGCTCCTGGTACATGCGGAAGGTGAACAGCTGATCCTGTTGCTGAAGAAAAATGAGTGAGTTTTCCTCTGACTTATTTAAATTCTCTTTCCATACTCATTGTGAGCACTGGCACAGAGGGAACTTGATATTTATTATGTTAATCACACACAGAGCCAATAGATAAACCCACTCTCCCAGCTATGGCTGACTAGAGTTACATATGCAAGAGGAGGAGAAGTTGTATGAGTGCGGGTTATGATATAGTGTATTCAAGGAGGGAAAAATAATATGTCCCCCAGTGATTGGGTTCTTTTATGGCTCAGTTTCTCTGAAAGGCCGACAGATGAAAGCTGATAAAGAATAAGGCAGAAGAGAGCTCTGAGGACATGCTTGTCCTCCCCTTCTTTGCTTTCTCTCTCATCACTCCACTCCCTTCCAGACTGCGGAAAATAATACAGTGAACTGTGAAACAAGTCGTGGGGATGAGTTGGAGTTCATAAATATATAGATACACACATTCTCACGTACAAACTGTTGCATATAGAGGGGAAAGATTGCTGTAAAAATGTGCGTAAAGGCCAGGTTACACGTCGGGGGAAATTTATAATCTCACAAGACTGATGGTATCGCTGCCTCAGGTCTTGTTTCTGCCAATGTTTCTTATTCAGAGGGAGTGGAGATATAATATTTTATCTTGCTGCTTTGGGATACAGATATTGACACTGGAATGATGGACTTGGTCCACAACTGGCTGAACCTCCATTACTGATAACTCTAGAACAAACACAAATCGGACGGCTGAGATTTTTTGCCTATTCAATCTTCACAACCTTAGTGTGAGTTTGAAAATGAAAAACAACTTCTGTTGTCAAAACTTAGAAATGAAACTACTAATGTTGATTCACATATTCATTCTCTTTTACATCTGACATGTAACAGCCAACAACTCTGAAACATTGCAAATCTAAAACCCATATTAAAAAGATCTAAAGAGGCAATTTCAACAAATTGTCTATGATATGAGAGGATAAAGACAAAACACCTCTCCCCCTGTCTTATTTCCCCCCACCCATAACTCAAGGTGCCCTTCCAACCCTCACTAACACAATTCAAATTACTCCTATAAAAATGATGTCCCTGTCCACAAATTACACACACAAGAAAAAACACCACCAAGCATCAGCTGTGAGTCATCCGTCACCAGCCTGAGGCCCGGGAGCGACCAAGCTGCCATTCCCATCCGGTCTGTTCCCTGTCAGGCCAGATGTGTCCTCTGATGTCACTATCGCCAGTTCAGCCAACTCAGAACAGGTGGTCTCAGACCTCAACGTGTGTCTGTTTCATCGAGGCTGTAACTGTTCAGTCCGGGTCAAAAGGAAAGATGAGGGCACATGAGAATAAAATGCTAAGTATGTAGGGGTGCCTTGAAGTTTTATATAATGTATATTTTTCTGTATTACATACATACATTCTACATGCACATAAAGGTTAGTGAACCAATCCAGTGTCAGTGAGATATGCATTAAGAATTTTTTTTAGGGTTTGAATATCAGTTTTTCATAATTTTTTTTTTTTACCAAAAGCTGCCCTCCTAGATTCACTAGCTTTTATTCATCATAGCAGCATCCTATTATTTCATGCCACCCTACAGTACAGTTTCTGTAAGCATGGTATTTCTTCAAACAATCCTTGCAACAAGCAGGTGAGGAACATGGAAGCAATACAGTGTGGAACTAAATGCTGCTTAAGGAGAAATGTGGTGAAATGTTGAGGGTTTAGAGGTAAAAAAAGATGCAGAATCGAGGGGAAAAAATGAGCAACCCTTAAGTTTTGGTTTTGTGGAAGTGAATACAGAGAACTCAAGAGCTTAGTAAGTGCTGCCTCTTTGTGCTGAGTTATGGCAGGTTTTCTGTGAAGGCTCATCCTTTTTTTGCTTGAATCTGCTGAGCCCGTGCAGTTTGCTCATTTGGCACCGCTGCAGAGCACACCTGTTCCAAGGCCAGTGTGAAATGATTGCGGTCCTCACCAATACAAGCACGCTACCAGATCCAATTAATAAACTGCTGTTTGTTAGCTGCTTGGCGCTGTCCCAAGAAAACTTGGCTACAGCAAGACAAGTACAGAGCTACTGAGGAGAGAAATCAGTGGGGGTCCACTGTGTGTGTGAGCGAGCGGAGTGGTTCCAAAGGTGGCATATAGCAAGACAGAATGTAATTCCAGTGTGTGTATTTGTAAGAGAGTCTCTTTGTATTTGTACACTTTGTTTATTCTGTGTCCATTGCGCACACAAGCGCCTAAGCTTGGACTGGATTTAATTTCCCTGGGTGGTAGAGGCCACTCCTTTTGTGTCTTTGCCTGCCATTGGGATCACACTGTCTGAATGAAAAGATATAGTGTAGGCAGTGTATCACCAAATCAGCTATGCAGACCTCAGTTCAAAATGTTCCTGGTTGTGAATGTCTGTGTCAGTTCACTGAAAATGTGTGTTTTGTATTCGGTCAGCTCTGTACCAGAGCAGCATTTTGGGACGTGACTTAGACCGGCCGCTTGATTTCAACTGAAACAGTCTTATGAACTGTTATGTTGCATATGAACTTTCTCATGCAAGTACATTTAAAATAAGTAGCTTAACATGGAAAAGGGAGGAAATGCTTTCCCATTACTCTGTTGTCTCTTTTTTCATAAGAGCAATGGAATGGCCGTGTAACATACAATATTTAGGACTTGACGTTTTGTACAGTGCAAACAGAGCTGGACAGGCTTGTGCCAGCAGCGGCTGCTTTGATGTATAGCATTGATCAATGGCACAGTTGGCCAGGTTCAAATGATTAATGGTGGTCGTATGGGACATTCCACATTAGTCTTGATTAAAGACTGCAGTAGCACTGTCTGGGGGACCAAGGTGTTCATATGTGTGTGTATGAGAGAGAGAAAGATGTACAACTTGGCCCACTTACTGAAGATTTCTACATTTAGTCTTATCATTTCTGGTTTCTAAGTCCCAGTATTGTTTGAAATTGTTCGATAGTGCTGATATGATATCCCTTTTCTCTTTTGTAAAGATCCAGTAGCCGTAAATGACAATTATTGGATAGAGGTGAATACTAAATATTAAATACTCAGAAAATACTCAGAAAACTAAGCTATACAGCAATATGTAGAGTTTGTTAACATTACGTAACGTTAACCACCATAAGCTACTGGTTATACCAGTAAGTCTTTACCTCCGAGTGTATTAACTTAAGCAACAGTGTACTTTATTGCTCATTACTTATAAGCTTGTAAGAGGAAGAGTGTATTATTTCTTCTTTCAAAGATAATGTTATCTCGCTTTAACAAAAGAAGCCAAAGTACACAAATGATACATGTTGTCCAAAAACACAGGTGCAAATTTGTTGGAGCAGAATCAGATTTGAATGTGAAATCCTGATCATTCTCACACTTCTTTCTGAGTCTGTTCTGTCAATTTTCTCCAGCTGTTGTTGCAGTTTTCAGAAGTGACAATGACCATCATTCATAAATGTTTTTTCTTATAATGGTTCTAATCATTTTCACTGTTAAAATAATTCAACAGAAAAAGGAGAAAACCCTACATCTGGTTCAGAAAATCACACTAGAAACAGAAGTTAACACAAACCTATGTAATATATAGCTAGTAGCTACTTTTAAATTAATGTGACTCTAATAATGACTGCCATAATGGCTTAAAACTAGATAATTCATTCACTAGGTCATCATGATCATCATTTGTTTCGTGCTCACTCAAGTCTTTTGTCATCAATATACTTCCGTAACTTTAAAGCATATAAAATGTATTCACATTGCAAGTCACTTCAATCCTGTTCAGGTCTGTTTTTATTCAAACTTTTCTTTTCAGCTTTTCTCCTTGAAACACAGCGAGCTGGATGTTAATAGTCTAACCAGCTCTCTGCACAAGGCCATGCATTTCCCAGTGAGAACATTTCCTTTCATTCTTCTGTGGCAGGAAAGAAAAGAGGAAAGAGCTCTTTTGGAACACATGACATCTAAACAACATCATTATGTTTTTGACAAAAAAAAAAGCCCATTGCAACATCCTCTTTGTGTTTTCTATGGGAAAGAAGATTCACCCCATTTCCATAACACTGCTGACAATGCCAAGATCTCTCTCAATGTGTGGTACCAGAGAGGAGGTATACTATTTATATTTATTAAGTTTGTTCAATGAGTTGGAGCTCAGGCCAGACAAAGAGAGATCCCAGGTTTCCTTTGTACTTTAATTGACTCTGTCAAGAGTATGAGATAAGTTGAACTGTATGCATTTGTCTATTTATGTGGAAAGGAATTGGCTGCTAGCTTGACTGTCAACTTCGATGCCTTATCTGAGTTGGAAAAAGGAGCTTTTATATGTGTAACTTGTCAGTAATGGTGGGTTTCCATGCAGTCTAAATAAACCATTGCTGACCTATGACATGCATGAGGTCAGGAAATAGATGGATGCTGGATGTTGAGCAGCAACAAGCTTCACGAGTTTGTTCTTCCCTTGTTGCCTCCCGCAACCAGTCTTCCATCACTCCCACTTCCTCTGTCCCACATGTCTGTGATCAAGTTGTTGTTGTGATGCTCTCTTCCTGTCACATGTCTCGCTGTCTACATCCAGGCTTTTTCTACCCTCCATCTCTTGCTATCTCTTCCTATCCTTTCCTCCCACGCGCTCCACATGCATGCTTGTGTTTTCACTGAGCAGCTCTTCTGTCACCATGCAACCTGGGACCCTGTCAAAGCCACCAGTGGGGATTGTTGAACCTCAGGCTGCTGTTTGGTGCCAACACATGTGTACTCGGACTCTGTGTGACTTTGCTTTGGATGCCAAGGCATTTTGTTCTGCCTGTCACAATCAATTCAAGCATTATTACAAGGTTAAACGCCAGTCACCTACAAGCAAGGGGTTTCTATTAGCTGTTTCGCTTCACTTTGCTTCATTGTATATGCCAATTATTTTCTAATTTCTTGTTATGCAGAGAAAACTGACGTTCCATTGTACATTTTTTCACACTGATAATAAGAACATGATACTTAGGCTGTGTTCAGACAGACAAGAGCACTGCATGAAAACCTTGAACCCCTTAATCGTTTAAATGTATAGTTTGACCTTTTGGGAAATACGATTATTTGCTTTTTGGTGGTGAGTTACTTAAAAAGATTGATACCACTCTCATGCCTGTTCATTAAATATAAGGCAACAACCAGCGGCCAGTAAGCCAATTCGCTGTATTACATGGGGTTCTGTGTAGGCCTATTTCTTGGCTGTGACCAGTAACTTCCTGGAGTCTCCCCTGGTTACCTGGCAACTGCAAAGTGCCAACAAATGGTCTATAGCACATAATATCACATAACCCCCGTTAAATCGTTTTTAAACTTTTGTTCTTGCATAAAATGGTCATAAAATTACAAAAATATTGTTTATTGCAATTATTTCTGAGACAACATATCCAACAAAGTAGTTATTGTGACAGGCCTACTTGTAGGTAATAAACACATTAGGTATAACAAGTTATTCAGTGAGCTTTAGGGATGCTGGTAGGTGGATTTTGTTACCTTTGGACAGTGCTAAGCTAACTGACTGCCTGTAATAATAAAAATAACTTTATTATTATAGCACCTTTCGTGCACAGATGCAGTCCAAAGTGCTTAACAAAACAAGATGAGATGCAAATAAAAAAATAACAATGAGTTAAAAATAATATTTAAACTGCTCCAGCAAAATTGAAAAACGCAGGGCCGTCTGGCAAAAAAGTTGAACCTGGCTCAACGTTTGCTGCAAAACAATGCAACACCATTTGGCAATGCACTGCATTGGCCAATCAAAAGTATGCAATACATGAGCACATTCCTGGTAGATTCTTTTTGCAGTGTCTATAAGTCCTTTACTTGCTGCTCGCTTTTTGTCAGTGTCAGGTTGAGAAGCAAAATACTTTGACAGTCAGATCTGGGCTTAACTCCTCTTGTGCATCTGTGCAGAGACAAAAACACAGATCTCATCTGAAATAGATGAGATCTGGAGCACACGGTTATAGTAAGAACCTTTACACATCCTGTCTGTTTGAGTATTGATCTGATGGTGAATTTCACCTCTTTTTTTCCCAGTGACATTGTAGTACGCTGTAGTTTTTGTTAAGCTTAGAGTACATAGTAATCACATTTCGGCCCTGTCCTCTTTAATTAGTTGGCTAAAGAGTTTGTGAACAATGCAGAGCGCCCTTGGGGAAAGTTGCCCGGTCTTGAAGGGCAATAAGAAAAAAAGAAAGGGAGAGAGAGAGCAGTCTTAGGTGTTGCTTGGGGAAAAGATTAGAGTGGTAGTTTTTTGACCGGTGGGATCAGAGCCAAGCTAGCTCAAAGTCTCTTTAAGTCTTAGTTTTTTTTCTCTCCCTATCTTAGGTTCACTTTCTCTTTTTGCCTCCCTTGTTCCTTAAAAGTGGGATTGATTTTCCAGACCCAGACATCTCTGGGGAAGATCATTGTTAAGCCAGTTTTTTCTAAGTGACAGTTTAAGTTGATTTTGCGATGTACTTCTGACCTGCAATAAAGTGTCTTCGTGGCATTATTCACACATTTATGTGTTTATATAGTTGGACTCAACTAGTTTATTAAAATATATATATATATATATATATAAATAAAGTCAAGTCAAGAACATCCAGTTATTTGCCCTATTCTGCTTTTGATGAAACAGTTAAATGCAATAGTACACTAATGCAGTATGTCAGCATATGGCATCATCTATTTCAGGGTTCGTCAAGTGGCGGCCCCCGGGCCACATTCGGCCCACCAAGGCTTCCCATCTGGCCCGCAGAATATAAATTATATTATAATTCAGTAAATGTGAGTAGAAAAAAATGCTTGGATATCTACCATTCTTTTTTCTTCCTTTTGAAGCTACCCCCAATATAGTTGAGATGGAAATTATTTTATTAGGAATGATTTACCAACCCCAAATACATTTGCATTCTGCAATTTTCAGCTTTCAAGGAGGCAATGTTTCTGTAACGGGCCTCTGACTGCTCAGGGTAAGACTCTTTGAAATGCATTGTCATTTTTGCATGTCTGGCAAACAATCCAAAAGACTTTTCTTCCTGCTTCTTGCAAGCGTTTTCCACCAATCAGGACACTGATGGCGTCAAAACTGATTAACATGTCCTGCCAATCAGTACTGCATTCTATTAAAATCACATTAAGTGTCTAGTTGTCATTATGGATATCCCATGTTTTATATATATATATACACTGTATATCTTCTTTTTTCATTAATTTGAGGGAACATTGAGTGGATCATCTGCCAATTTTAACTGCTATTAACCTTACATATACTGTATAGAGAGTGGGTCACCTGTCAAGGGTGCTCGCTACCAGAACAATTCGGATTCCATCTGTTTCATTTCTGAGCACTTAACAGAGAGTAAGAGCCTCTAAATGAGATTACAGAGGCGATGCATTTGTAGCCGTGTTCACAATCTCCTTAAAAAGGTTGCAGCTCTTTCTTGTTTTAAATTAGACTGTGATATACTCAGTATAGTGTCAGTGGAGTGAACTATTGCCTTGGTGTAGGTGAGTAAAAAATCTATTATCTGCATTGTAGTTTTTGATATGGTGAAGTGGGGCTATAGATGTTGAGGGTGCATAATATCTGTATTTATTCTGGGCACCATTTATCTGCATCAGCAGGAAACACATCCTGGATAGTGTTGTACATGAGTGATTGCATTACCTTGCAGTATATGTATTTCTTAAGATAGCAAAATGCATGTGTGAACTGTATGTTATAATACACTTTCATGCATTTGTCTATGACTGGATACAGCCATTAGTGTACAAATTGTCATCAAATTACAGTTCCTAGGCCAGGGAATCATCCTGCAGGACAGTAAATAATAATCACTACCTCCCAAAACTCTTAGCCATAAAAGCATAAAAGCTTTAATGAGAAATCCTTTTCAAAGTATAAATTGCTTTGTGTGTGATTCACATCCTCAATATCTCAGCACATAACTGAGAATGGGTCACTTGTATTGGACCCATGAGAAATACAGACCGCTCTGCCTGAGACAGCACAGCTTAGCAGCTGTTACACACTCTCAGTGGTGTTTATCTGATATGGTTAATGCCAGCAATATTGCTCACCATGCTATCAACCAATATACACATGTGGACAAAATTGTTGGTATCCTTCCGTTAAAGAAGGAAAAACCCACAATGTTCACTGAAATAACTTGAAACTTTCAGTGACAATTGTGGGTTTTTCTTTCTTTAACGGAAGGGTACCAACAATTTTGTCCACGTGTGTAGCTGATATAAGACACAGATTATAGGGATTATTGAGATTGCTCCTGAACTAAAGCCACTGGTCTGCAGAATTTTTGATTGGCGTTATCATGTATTTTCCAGAACCATTCATACAATCGTCTGCCTCTCCCAACTCCCATATGTGTTTCAACTAAACATAATAAACACATATCACCTGCATGTATGCGCATCAGCCTTTCAGACCTCTGGAATTTGACAAACAGTTTAATCAGGGAACAAAAGGCTTGCATTCATCAGGTGTTTACATACAATGCACATGCACGCGCACGCACGCACAAACACAAGGTAGCTCTATCCACACATGCATATGAGAGGACATGTGTGTTCACAATAAATCCAGATATACCTTGGATAACAAGGTAGAGAGGAAGTGCATCATGTGACATCACTGATAGAGGGGATGTTTCTGCTGTACTGGGTACACAGTACAGCAGAAACACAATTAATCTGTGGGCTGTGTGTATAAACACAGAAGCCACTGGGGATTTTCTTCTATGGACAAAAATATAGTAATGCACTGTTGCTGATTAGTTTGAGAAACAAATCTGAAGCAGATAGTTATTTTGGAACAGAAACATGTAGTCCACAAGAAAATTATAAAAGCATTCACATTTATAATTGTGAAATGTGTTTTATATAGTTATATATCTGTCAGAAGTGGATAATTTGGGTTTGCATTTTTTTATCGGTTATGATTATGTTTTACTAGATCTGGGAACACGGCGACATTGCTACGACTAAGTTTGACTGTGCAAAATCCACAAATGATCAGACGGCTGTAAACAAGTATCTAAACCACCTCATCTGGAGCTTTAACTCAAAGTAAGCACAGCTGAAATCTAATAATCTGTAATTGCACTAGAAAACTGAATACACAACCAGGGGCAAGAACAGTAGGTCAAAGTTGAATCAGAATTCAAACTCTGATGAACGTTAACAACAGACAGTGACAGAGTTCATCTTAATTTTTCTTTTTTTTTTTTTTGATTCTCAGCCTTCTTGTGTTTCTTTTCCAGCTTCTCTTTATCAATGTCACAGCGCTCCCATAT
Source organism: Gadopsis marmoratus (assembly GCA_036023855.1). Taxonomy (NCBI): domain Eukaryota; kingdom Metazoa; phylum Chordata; class Actinopteri; order Centrarchiformes; family Percichthyidae; genus Gadopsis; species Gadopsis marmoratus. The sequence goes on along the minus strand of JAVQJF010084156.1, from coordinate 70,372 downwards.
CTCAGCAATGATTTTTGTGAGCACAATGTTATTATCACCAGTAAGAATGATGGCCAAACCTACTAAGGGCTGTTATTAATTTAAAAGCTTTGTTGTTTTTCCACCTGTAGCTTGTCCAATAATTGACATCTCCTACTCAATATCCAGTTGCCATGACGACTCACGTTAACCGCATTAGCATCAGTGACAGATTGCTCACCCTGATCCTTATGTTAAAATGATCCATCAGTGCCAAGTGAAAATTTCCATCTCCGCCATGTTTGCAAGGTAATGGGGTGGAGAATGACAGATTGTATGCTATTATCTTATTGGAGAATCAGCGCAGCATCCGTGAAAGTGTAAAGAGTGGGCTTAATGACGTGAGACGTTTTTTAAAAGGAGGAGAAGAACGCTCCATGGGGTTCTGGGACTGGAGAGCTCATGGTCTGGGATGTGTGCAGTAAGTGGAGCGACAACGTGTTATATTAAAGCAGTTGTCTTATGTGGCACAAGTTGTCCTTACAGCTTGAAATTTAAAGTTGTCTGTGTGATTTCAAAAAGGAATGTGCGGATGGGTGTGAATGTAGGAGAGCATGAGATGATGCCTATTGACATGCACCAGTGTGTTAATGTTTTTTTGCGGGAAGAAAGAAATGACAGTCAGACAAAAATTAAAGGAAAGGGAAGAAAAATGAGAGACAAAAAACATCTTTAATATTTTTTCTGCTCCGCTCTTAATTGCATATTTCCCCTGAAGACAAAAAAGTATGGCTGAACAATGAGGCTGCCCAGGGGAGCCTCCATAGATTAATTGGACAGATAGGAACCCTCTGACATTAACATTTATGCATTTGTTTACTCTTTTTCAATGAATAATAATAGGCCACCTCCCTTGAAGATCCCTAGTCACTCATTAGTTCCGGTGTGTAGCTTGTTATGGATGGGAATACTTTAGCAGCAAAAGCAAAAAACAGTCCATCTCTGTACCGGGCAGGCATACAAAAACTATATTCAGAGGTTTAGAATACTTCTTTCTCACAAACTTTTAATGAAGATTTGATGCTACTGCACACACTTCTTATCCACATTTCAGCTTAAGTATGCAGAAGGACATTAGAGCAAGTTAAATATCCTTTTCTATTCTGTTTGGCACATGTGCAAATAATCAAGCTTTGGGCAAATTATACAAAAGATACAATTTACTGTATGATATGTTTTCAGTATTTAGTTCGTAGTGATTAATCTTAGACGGGTTCTTAATTGGATGATTATTCAGGCACAATGTGCTAGATTTTCCATTAGCTTCACACCATTTACACATACAAATGCTTCTTCTCATATCACCACTATTTGAAGTACAATGCTTACATAAACTGTGAGATGTGTATTTCAGGTTTAGCTCTTTTACTGGCACTGTTAGCAGGCAGAAAAATGTCAAGATGTTTGAGGAAAGACTGATATTTACTAGTCACTAAGTAAACTTTAATTTCATTGAGAACATTTTGAAAAAGCAATACTTCCTTGCATTCGCTTCCTAAGCTTCCATTTTTTCCCTTAAATAATTCTTAAGCAGACAGCTTGTGCTGATATCGTTATTGTTATTGGAAACATGTATATTAAATGATACAGCAGCAATATATACATGGTATATAAACAAAAACACATCTCTCATCATCAACAACATCGCTTCTTTCACCCACCCACTCATAATAACATTCCCTCAACCCATTTACCTGCTGGACATTAAACCCCGCAACTGGGTGACATCCACCTCACAAGATCAATAATACCATTAAGGAAAAAACATGTATAAATTAATAGGCTAGCTTATTCGCCAGTTATTAAATTGAGTTCAGGGAGTTAAGTGACTCAACGTAAGCAATTACAGAATACCATCACCTATAGAAGTTATGAGTGGACCTCTCAAGGTAAATAATGAGATTGAGGGTTGATTTGGACTCTTCCTAAGTGATTGACGCTTATCACAACAGATTGATCAAGCTTGTTTTTGTTGCTCTGCTACCAACATCATATTTTTCTAACAGCTTACCGTATGATGGGTTTATGGTTCACTGCTTGTTTGTGGTGGTGATGTTGCCTCCAGGCATTTTGAGCTTGTACCATCCTAATCCAGAGCCCAGAAATATTCTGCACTGCTTTGTTAGAGAAATACAGAATTCCAACACTCTTACAGCCACACATTTCACTTTGACAACCAGTGAAAGGTTTAGCTGTGAAAGCTTGCAGCATTAATTACAACAAACAGCCTCAGTGGTGCAATATGTGGAGAGGATGCAAACGCCAGCGGCTAATTTTGCACAAGCTGAACAGGTTGAGTCTATGTTACGGCAGCTGGCCATGCCCAGAGAGAAGTTAGATGACTGGCCTGAATTCATGTAGAGGAGTCACTCTTACGGTACTGTAAATGAGCACATTTTCCCTCCCGCTGATTCCACAAACTATTCCCTTTAAAGGGCGCAAGGGGAATATGACATCATGCTTTTTGTACAGTTATGAGGAAATATATTTTTAATGTGGGAATTGTTTTACGTTGTTAAATATTTTGGATGTGTAGGCCAGCAGCTATGAAAAAGTTTGTTCTTTAACAGCCCTGCCGTACCTCACTGCCATTGGCTGTGGTGGTTGCTGTTCAGTTCACAACCAAGGGAAATAATCACATTGAAATAGCTTTGGTACAAACTGCAATGTTTCACAACCACCTGAAGTGTGCTTTCATGAGAAGTATAAAAAGGTTTGGCAGCATTTTTAATCCTAGTCTTGCACCTGCAGCCTTGGAATTTTACTCATATTCTGTTATCAATTCGTAAGACTTTTTAAGACTCTATGGTAGTAAAAAGCAGTGCCAGTGAAAAGCAATGTGTGGTAAAAAAGAAGAAATATCTGGAAGGATAAAACATAAGGTTACCATTTCTGTGCTATAAAAGAAATTTAAACCCTTTGGAGATGTAAAGAAGATATTTCAGAGGGAGAAAGCATATCCAGAGGAATGAAATGGACTCCTGTGATCTGTGAGTTCCTGAGACTCTCACATGCTAGAAAACTGTCTGACACCTGATGCACAGTCCCACAGGGGGAATACCTACATATATCTGAAGGAATTTATCTTGTACAGTAACACAGTCACCTTTAACTGTGTGCATTAAAGTGATCAGGAGAGTGGTACAATCCAATATGGATAACTGCAGTACATCAGCGATATAAAAATGTCCCCTTTTAGAAGGATGCTGTCTAACAGTCACTGACCATAAGAAGCCTCCTATCCCCCAAGGAGAAAAATCACGACCTTACTTGCTATCATGTCCTCTTATTACTTTCTGTCAACACCTATATATTATCTTTCATGGGGTCTACAGTCTTCATTGGTAACAGGTCAAGCAGTCATGAAGGAGATCATATGGTCAGTGATGTTGCTCAAACAGGAAACTGTCATTTTAAAATATTATCACGCATTTGTATTTTCCGATGAATGTCTGTGCTTTTGTTCGTTTCAGAAAGTGTGTGAGCGAGACAGCCTCCCTTAACGGTATCATTATACCACGATTCATCATTCACAGCTGCTTTCTAGTGCAGAGAGCCTTGTTTGTCCCTCTGTGGTTTGTTTTACTGATGCGATGACTTCACTGGCTTTAGGCACCACATCACACACAGAGCTTTGAAGCCTGAGGTGAAGGACACAGACAGATAGTGTTGTTTGAATGAGTGTACCCTCTCGGTGATTGAACGGCTAAAAGGCAGGTTTTCATTTGGAGCTGAACTGAATGTCAACTTTAAAGCAAGTTATAACGCTCTTACCCGTCACTGTAGCTTGTAAGTTGTGGGCCTGACCATTCGTAGATTGAGTCATTGGTACATTGTATCTGCAGGGCCATTCTGGGTCTTCCTAAAAACAACTTGGTAGAAATGATTATTTGGTTTTCTTTATTCCTGTGATCTTATGTTGGGAAAAGTGTCATCTGGACCTTTGTGAACTCACTGCAGAATGATTTCAAAGTGAACGTGATCTCTGTCTGTGACTTCTATCTAAGCAAAACTGGATCTTGATTCATTAAGGAGCTGTGTTTGCTTTGGTCAGTCAATATTTAAATAGGCTCATCCCATCAGTCTGTTTGTTTGATTTTGGTCTGCTGCCTGTTGGAGCGTTTATATTGGAAAATTTTAGTCTGCTCTCTCATTAATGGGAGTCAGTCAGTTGGTCGGTCAGTTCACGACTTTGGTCTAGACAGAAGAATCTTGACAAGCATATGCTCGATTGCCATTCACTTTTGTACAGACATTCATGGGCCCCATAGGACTTTTCCTCTAGTACCATCGTAAGGTTGGCATATATGGTTTTAAGGGAAATATCTAAACAATCATTGGAAGGATTGCCATGACACGTGGTACAGATATTCATGGTCCCTAGAGAAGAATTCTAATCACTTTGGCGATCACCTGACATAGTATCTAGTTAGTGCATCTCACTGATTTCCAGTTTTTCAATTTTCCAGTGAAATATCCCCACATCTGCTTCGTGGATTGGCACAACATTTGTTGTTCGCTGAGGATATATCCATCTGACTTTGGCACTCCCCCGACTTCTTCTACCAGCACTACTTCAGGTTCAGTGTGAAATGTCTCAACTTGTATTGAATGACACTTTCTACACACATTCATGTTGCCCAATGGATGAATTGTATTAACTTTGGTGTTTCCCTAACGTTTCATCTAGCGCAATCAGGTCAAATTAAACATTTCTCCTATACTTTGGTTTATGTCCAAATACCGGATAACTAATGGTATTCCCATCAGCCTCAACTGTACTTTGTGTTTGTGCTAATTATCAAATGTTATCATGATAAACTAAGTTGGTGACCATGGTAAACATTATACCTACATTACCATGTTAACATTGTGAGCATGTCAGCATGCTGGTGTTAGGCTTTAGCTAAAATACATTTAGTGTGTAGCTTAAATACAGTTTCTTAGAGCTGCTAGCATGGCTTGGTACCTTAAATGTCAGTGAGACTACCTACTTGAACATGATTAAGGTATACTGTATATAGTTAGAATGATCAATGAACAATAAAGAACAGATTCATCTTACGACTTACTGTATTTTCACAGGCTACAGTTATGTGGTTGTTACCAAGAGAAGCCTAAGTGTACATGAGTAATCTTTTACAAAGCCAGAGAAGTAGAGTGAAGGAAGGCACTCCTCTAATTCTGTAATTCCGGGGATATTTCTGTTTTGTGCCCTCCACTCCTCCCACACTAATCTTTGTCTCTCTGGCTTTGCTAGCTTTATACACTCCAGTGCACCCGCTATAGCCAAGCCTAAGCTGAACGGACGTTGAGCTGTATGTAAATCAATTTGGAACGCATCCGTATGTGGAAATAGAATTAGACTTGTCAAACACACCTCTTTAGTTCCTCCTCTCTTCTTCATCTCTCTCTCCTTCTGTAGTAGTCTGCTCTTTTTCAAGTTAGGCATACAGTACCATAAGTAGTAGCAGCTATAGGAAGGCTTAGGGTTAGGCTCGTGGGGTAGAGGGGATTAAAAGAAATCACTGACGTTAGCAGTCTTCAAAGGAAGCAGAGAGACTGCAAGAGGAGCCACATTTCCCTCAAATGGTTTCATGCTCAAGGGGCTTTGTGTAATGGTGAATTATTACATGAGGCAGGGAGTCACATATATGTAAATGAGGCCCAACACTTTAAATTTTCACAGAACATTGTACTTTCTGGATGCCTGAGAAAAGGAATGATATTACAAACACTGATTCATGTAAATAACGTGTGACACATCCAGTTTCGGCTTCATCGATTATGCTGTTTTAGTGAGTCTCTGTCTGCTAGGTTTGATTTGTTATTTTCAAATAAAACTAATCAAAACACATGTTTGGTTCAGCAAAGTTCTATCTGCCATACATTTCAGATATGACAGAAAGTCATATTATGCAGCAGAAAAATGAAGATGTATTTTGTATGGTTTCTGCTCTGTCCTTGTCTATATGGTCCCTGCATTGTGCCTGTGTTATCTCTGGCAGCCATTCATTGATTGTTGTGTAGGATATATGTTAGCAATCTACTTGTGTCAAGAGATGGAAAGGGAACAGGAACGTATGTGTTCATCTGAGAGATCAATGAACAGGTTGAACGGTTGACAAAGAATCTAAAGGATGTACTTGAACACCTTTCCCAAATAGTAAATCATACTCCAAATTATCTTTAAACAATATAAGCATGGGCAACCTACTAGGCTCTGAAGGAAAATGTAGAAAGCTATTCATCTGGCTTTTAGAAACAATCAATAATTCATAAATATAGATCAAATAAAAAGACAAAAAAGTCCATCACAATTAACGTGGGTGACTATTAATGAATCGTTAATTAGAAGTTAGACTGTATCTAATGAATCGCAACACACACTTAGGAGCATTTAATCAGTGTCTATTGACTCAAGCAATTCTAGGAGATTTATATGAAATTTTTCAAAAAGAAAGTATAATAATGTAAGTATATAATAATGAGTAATAAAATACCAAAAACAGTGTGTCTTTCTATCAGTTCACATGGCACTTCATAAAACACACTACAACTTATTCTACAATTGTAGTTGTATAATAAATTGACTGTTTGAAGCTGAGACTATCGTCTTACTCATGTGGAGAGATGCATGTGAAAAAAGAAATTAATTTTGCACATCCATCAGAAGCTCTGCAGTTTTTTCACCACCTGCCTTTTATAACTTACTTGAGGAAAACTGAAAGCAGTACTTGGAGAACTCACACTGGGTTTCTGGTGAGAACTGAGGCAATTTTCAGACCAATTATCATCTGCCGCACTCCATCTATATTATTAAAGCACTTTGAACTGCATTTCTTGTAGGAGTGGTGCTATATAAATACTGTTTATTATATTATTATTGCATGTGATTGGCTGCATGTTCTTGTTGACAATAATAGGGAGGGGGCTGGGTAGTTTTTGCCTAGAACTGAGCTATAATCACGTGGAAGTACTCTGGTATTCAGAGAAAACCTTTGCTGCAGTTTACGGTGAAAACAACGTCCTATACATTTTAGGTGCAGCGAGGATGGCATTCTCTAACGGCTATTAATGAAAATGTCTAATGTTTTTTGAAGGCACTCTGGAGAATGTAAAACCAAGGCCTGTCAGTCCGACAGCTCAGATTTATGTCTCAGTACTGTGACACTACTACATTAAGAGTAGTAGAGAAATGGGAACCTGATCATCCGCAGGGTCTTTCTCAGATGTGGAAGGCTAAAAGGTAACCTGCGAGGCAGACGAAACTCTCTTGAAACACACCGTAAACATTCATGGCCTCATAAACTCCTGCCAACGAGTTGATTACAGGAGATTCCATCATGTAAAACCCGCAGCTTTAATATAGTAAGTGTCGTAGTATCAGGGGCTCATGCTGCTCTAAGCTGGCTCTCCCAAACATGCACCCAAAATACAGCACGAGAGCATTTGCTTGGATTTACCGCTCATGTGACACAAATCCATCTTTGCGAACACATCCTGTATTAGACCATTTCAAATTTGCCCTCTTTTCAACAAAAACACAGTTGTATTGTATTGGTGTTATTGGGGATGTGGCTGTTCATCAGTGTCACTTTTTAAACACTAACTTTTTAACTATAAACTATATTAACTATTAACTATTAACTATTAACTATAAAGATACATATTTTGGGATTTTTCATTAAGCATACTCTAATTTTCCATTAAGCCAATTATTCCTGTAGAGCTCAATTGTAATGACTTCATGAGCTTCTTTAATGATAAAATTGTAACTATTAGAGACAAATGCAGCACCTCCTGCCCTCAGCTGGTGCCTACCTGTCTTCAAGCACAGGAATCCTGAAGGCAACTGTGAAACCTTCATCAACTAACTTCAATGATTTCTTCATCTAAACCTTCAACATGTCTCTTAGATGTTGTCACAACTAAGCTGCTAAAGGAAGTTTTACTGTTAGTTAGCACTTCCTTACTAAATATGATCAATCTGTCCTTATTAAAAGGCTATGTAGCACAGTTCTTTAAAAGGCAGTTTTCCCTTGCCGCTGTCGCCTAGCGCTTGCTTACGGTGGAATTGTTGGGTCTATACATATAGAGTTGGTCTAGACTTCCTCTATATTAACAAGTGCTATGAGATAACGCTGTTATGATATGGCACTATATAAATAAAATTGAATTGAATTGAATACGCTACACACTGATGTGTCATCCATTTTTAATGAGACATACCGGGCTCTTTAAAGTGATTACTGGCTGCTGGCTTATCAGATTTGGTTTAGAGCTTGCTAATGGCATGATAAGGCACATTAAAGCGATAAATGTGGTCAGGCTTGAGCCAACGAAGACTCATCCTTTTTTTGAACAGGTCATATAAAATGTACTTTAAATGTACAGTTAAGATATTAGTTGGTCCTAATGTATGAAAAAAAAGTACTTTATTGGCTTAATGCATGCTCATCTAAATCTGGTTTGTGTCCATGCAAGCTGTGTGAGATGGTAGATCAATGTGGGATATGAATGATTACACTGTCATTTGGACAAGCATGGCATTCCTATTTTGAAATCCTCTCGATCTCCTCTTCTGTCTTTATGAATCCCATGTGTTTTTGCAAAAAAAAAAAAATGGCAATTTGTCATTCTCCTCTGGAACCTTTTTGTTTTGACATAGCAGTTATGTAGTTAGCATACAGACTTAAAGTGACTATTTTTCATCACATTTGCTTTGGTTGATGGTGTATTAAGTTTTTATGTTTTGGACAGGAATCTTTTCCTTGCTGTTACCTTCTCACTTCCTTGTGCGCTCTCTTGCTTTCTCTCTCGTCACGCACACACATTCACACACATCTTAACATCATCCTGCCTGATGTCAGTGTGATTATGCAGCTGCAAAAGATGGGTGTTCCTGCTGCTCCTTTGCCAATGCTTGAGGTGGGGCTCGCTGTGTCCATCTGCTCATGGCCCTAGGATGAAAACCCACACTCACACAGTTTAAAATATGTCCACAGACCCACATATGCACAGAAACACACGTGCACAAAATAATAACCTCAGCAGGGATTCTACTCAGTCACGCTGAATGCCAGGGGATTCAAGGACACATACAAATCACCTCATAAATTCACAGAAAATCAAGTCTCTCCTAGCTTCAGAATACTAAGCATTTCGTCCACGTTATCCCCGTAATCCTTACAAGCAACACTGAATCTACATAAAAAGTCAGCTACTGGTCGAGTTTTCTAAGTAGTCTTAAAACACAGACTTTTTTTAATCAATTCAGATTCACAGTGTTTAAAAATACCTGGATGTTTGATGTGTCTGTTTCTTTTCTTTTTTTTTTGTCCTCTTCTTAGGGGTCTTTTTGCAAGCCATTACACTGAGACACATTACCGGGAGGATGGAAGTGCAGTGACCGGCGCTCACAACTGCACGGTACGGTGGCACTCGAGTGCTTTTGACATTTATGGTTGAGTTGACGTGCAGTGCTGCTCTGCAGTCACGCTGTAAAATCTGACCCTTTAAAATGCCCATGGAGACAGTTGTTTTTTTAGTTATAGAGGATCAATTATAGTTGATAATCTACACTGTATCTGATGAGTTAGCTAAAAATCTAATTTAGGATTGATCCCTCCAATGTAACAAAGTGTATTTGAAAGCCTCTAGCCGTCTCCAAACAGGACGTTTACCCTGTGGCATACTTAATGATAAGCTGTGTTTTATGCTGGCTGTTTGTCAGCCGATGTTGCCATCAGGATTTTATTGTGGAATCCCCTTTTAGCAGCTGATCTACTCCTGACTACTTGTTGTATTCTGTTAAATGTGTTTTCTAGCTGTGTAAAGCAAAGTGCCTGCCACTCTTTTGAAAATGAAGAAAAGATTTATGGTTATTTTGTATTTCAAGTACTTATGAAGGCCCCTCACTGTGGCACTTGACTGGTTGAAATCAGTTTATGTGGCTCACAAAAGAAAATCCAGGCAGAAGTGATTCCTCATTCTACTGTGTGATGAAGGTATTTTTACATTAAATTAGATAGAATGGAGGTTTCACTGCATGACAACAGGTCGGCATTTTTAGCAGCTCTTGTAGAGGAAAAGAGTTCTTTCCATCTCGATTAACATAGTTAACACTCTCTTTCCCTATTCAGGCAAAGTTGGATTGAAATCACTGTTTAATTGAACAGTGGTGAGGAATGTTTGACAGGTCACTTACATCTTGGAGGTGAATTGTTTGGTAATTCGGTAATGACTGACAAGTCTATTTCCTGCAAAGTTATGCAAACAGCATTTTCCACTCTCTCTCTCTCTCTCTCACTCACCTTTAATTTTGAGTGGGAGGATGTTGCAAGCATTGCATCAGGCTGTCAAAAAGACTTACTGTATTGTCTTATATAAGCCTCACACTGCTGCACACTTTCAGTATCTGCTGTCACTGAACTCAGAAATCAGACATGTGTTAATCAGGGATCAGTGGAAAGACATGTACTGTAAATAAACTCTTGCCAGTCTGTGAATTAACTGATAAGACAAAAGAATCAGGGAAAATAATGATTTTGCTGCTGCTCCTTTAGCATACAAGGCAACACCTATAAAATAAACCTAAGCAGTAAGTGTAAATCAAGAGATACATTTAACAAGTAGTGGCTTTGTGGTGCGTCAGTCATTACAAACTCATGCTTTGCAGCCATTTGAACCCGCAGAACTTTATTTTAGTTTTAGTAGAGATCGCAAAGTTTCCAAAGATGCCAAAATGTTTTGGCTGAATTTTTGGGGAATAAAAACAGAATCTTGGCTTTACATATTTCACTCAATTTAAACATCATATAGCTTTAATGAAGAGTCGAAACAAGCTGATACATAATGTATATCATATAATACTGTCACACAGTGCGAAATAAGATGATTTTTCCAACCTTAAAGCTACTTAAAGAGAAATAAAACAGGAAAACTAGATGTTATGGGGCTAACCAAAATGTGTGTGCGTTTTGCTTGTTGTAGCTTCAGGCAATCTTCTAAAAAAGAACCTATGACTAAATATTTCACTTGAATGCATTTAGCTTCTTTAAAAGTCACAGACACATTGAGGATAACCGAGGAAGACAATAACTATGGTTGCCTGATGTATTCTTCTATGAAAGGTGACGTAATCTAGGTCAAGCATAGCCTAAGAACATAGCCTTTGTAGTGGCTCTGTTTTTATACTTAATGTAATGAATCTCGATTCAGTCACCACCTGGCTTAGTAGCTTGTACTGTACTTGTCAAACACAAGCTGTGAAAAAATCTCCCTTCAAGTTTTTCCTCCTGCAATATTGGGGATGAGAAATGGTGAGCGCAGTGACTAATGACAGATGATTTAAGAGGTCTGGAGTGCTGCTAGGCAGTAAATGGAGATCTGTATTCCCTCTTAACGAGAGTCACTTCCTCTGCTCTCCTTGTGCTCAGACAACAGTGTTTACTCTGTGTCTGAGGAGCCTTAAATGTCCTCTTTCCCTCCCTTTAGACCACTCTGGTGGAATAATAATGAGAGAAAAACAATGACCATATTACTGTCACCTCCCATCCGTGTCAGTTTTTCTGCTTCATCCTTCAACTGCATAGATTACATTCATTTCAAAATGGCCTGTTTGTATGGAGAAGAACTGGATAAAAGACTGCTCTGTGGAGCATGCCAAATTCAAGGAACATAACTTAGGACAGCATCAGCACAGTTCCCCTGTAGCTTGTCCTCTTTTGCTCTTTTGACGTCAGCAGTAAGAGCAGTATAGTATATAGTATAAAAAGTATAATGCATTTTTAATTATGTTATTCTTCTTTCATTTACAGTATGTAAAGACTTTTTTAAATGAACAATTTATCCCTTTTAGAATAACTGCTACTATCATGGGGAAGTGCAGGCGCATCCAAACTCTGATGTTACCCTCAGCACCTGCTCGGGACTTCGGTAAGAAACATAACCATCATTTTGTATTCAAGCAGCATCTCAACACTGCCCTTTAAGTGCTATTTGACACTGCAATGTTTATATTTACTTAAGTCACTTCTCACAGCAGCCCATCGCTCTTAAGCCCTTAAAGCGCGCTGCTGTCAGTAAGTTGGTGTTTGACTCGCAGGAATAGGAGAAAATGTCACACCTCATTGTCTTTGTCCACAGAGGCATCCAGTAAATATGTGCATTCATTTTGGCATTAATTGGCATCTTGCGGTTTCTAATGACCAACTGCAATTGGAAGGTTTGTGATTTGGGCATCAGCACAGGATACGAAGATACACAATGTCATGTCCTGCTTAATTAAACAGCAAGGAAAAATGTTTTGAAGCAGAAAATGTATAGTTTGCCATGACGACCTTTTAATCAACACAGTAGTAGCTAATGACAAAGAACATTAATGTTATTGACAATTTGTTGTAAATATAATTGATCTGAAAAGGGAGATGTGATCATTTCAATGAAAAGGTACACAGAACAGAAGGCTGATATACTGACCTCCTTTGTTAATTTGAAAGAGCTTTTGTGCACAAAGGCTGGTCTTCACAAGCTCTGTGTGGCTTGGCCCCATTGCCAAAATTAAAAAAAAGTTATATAATTTCATTTGGCTTCATTAAAAGTGGGCTTGTAGGAAAAGAAAACGTGCCACCTCTGTCACATATGCTGTTAGAGAGTGCCACATTCGATTTGCAATCGAGAAATTGGTTATGCTTTGAAGCTTTGTTTTCAGACTTGCGCTGCTGTCTCTGCAGAGGCTTCATTGCACTTGAAAACAAGACATTTATCATTGAGCCTGTGTCTGGTCATGACACCGGTGCCCACTTCATCTACGGAGTGGAAGAACTCAGACTGACCCCAGGAGCCTGCGGCCACGGCTTCAACATGTCCTCTGTTGCTCCTGAAAACCACATCAAAAGCCCCTTCCAATCCTTCCACACGAGGGTGAGCTTAGTATTATGTTGTTGTTGTTTTTTATCGCAAAGCTTGTATTAGAGCCAATGGATTTTGCAGTTCAAAGCCATATTGACATCACTTTGAGCATTTTGTTTGTAGTATTTCATTATTACACGTTTCCGAAGGTTAAGACAGAACATTGACTTGATGAAAGATAAATGGGCATTTGACCAAAGATCAACAAATTGGCAAGAAGACCAGTTTGGATAACTTCCTAGAGGGTGTAGCCTTGGGCTTGACACATTTTATCTGCTTTTAGAGCCCAGAGTCGAGAGCCCACGCAGGTTTGGCCAGTGATTTGCATGGAGCAGGTGCAGCATCCATCTGCCACTATTCTCAACCATTAAAAAATCCATTTCAGTCAGGAAGTGAAACTTACCAACATACAGTACTTAATGACCCCTGAGTAATAACTGGGCTATGTGTTTTTAGGAAAGCATCGGTTCTACCTTAACAGACGGGACACTGGGGCAAAACAGCAAGACTGGCTATTTCCAAATGTAACAATTTGCCTACCAGCTCCTCTTGAGCTCACCAATTAACACATTAAGCGTACTTTGTGTAAAATCGACAAATTGTGGTCTTGAGCGGGGTTATGTGAGTGCATGCAGCCAACAAATGGTTTGGTACATACCTTTTGTGTTAATGCGAGATACGAGTGATAACTTTTGTTTTTGTGCGATATATATATATATAGCATGTTAATTGGTTAGCGTAAGAAAGCTATTGTACATCAATTATATGTCTATAATATTGGCCAGTGCTTGAAATATAAAGTAGCCTGATCTTTAGGAGGATCAAGTGGATAAAAGTAAAAACATTTCTAACATCACTATCTCTGTTTTTACTTCAGCATAAAAGGCATGTTCAGAAGACAACCAAGTATGTTGAGCTGATCATTGTTGCAGACAACAGAGAGGTAATTCACCTACCTTGCTTCCATTCACAAATGCAGTGTTTGAACAACAGAAAAACACACACTGATAACACAGCAACCATTCATGGTATAGGCAGAAAAAAAGCAGGGTAACAGTAAAGCAGGTACCGCTGGGGCTGCAGAATTAGGTCAGTGCGTAACAAGCAGTGTGGTCTTGTGGCAGAGGCTCAGTTTTGACAGGAACTGCTGAACGATTCCCCAGTTGACCAGACAGGAAACAGGAAAAGGCCATGTGGATATAGAAGAGTCTCCCATAAGCACTGACAAGCTCATTGTGGGGTTTCCTCCTGGTGGCCCTCTGCTAATGCAGCTGACCTGAATGGAAAGGAAGGAAATTAAAAAAAGAAAAAGGCTAAAGGATCAGGCATGTTGTCTGGCTCAGATGTGAAGTCCAGCACCAATGTAGGTGGATGAACTGTCGGGTGGAAATAGAGGGTCTGACTTTGCTGCAATTTGGATCCCAATGCTTTGCAGGCTGTCAGATCTGCCAATATACCTGCTCCCTGTGGCCGTGCCATTCGTCTCTCTAACTCTAGGAGGTTTTTCTAGATCCAGAAGGTCACAGCTTGACAAGCTGCCTAACACACAGTAAAATGTATTGCCTTTGCGGGTGTTCTGTGTTGTTTCATACTTTTAAGTGCTGAAAATGATCATTTATGTTTTCATGCAACACAGGTACTTGTGGATGTAAATGTTGCCATTTCTTCCACTGATTACATGTAATTTTGTTTTCAGTTTCAGAAACAGGGGAGAGACGTGGAGAAAGTGAAGCAGAGACTGGCAGAGATAGCAAATTACGTGGACAAGGTAAAACATCCTCTCCCTTTGCACAGGGGGGATAAATCGCTTTTTTAAAAATAGCAATATTGCTGGCAGCAGAGATTAATGGGATGACTGTGTGATATATTAATATCCTAGTTAAACAGCTGCCTTTAGTCTGTCTACAACATCTGCCAGGGCAGTGGATCTATACCTAGCAAATACAGCAGAACATGGATTTACTTAATGCACGCATGGGTAAAGTACATGCTCTGACCATGTGAACAGCACGATGCTGACATACACAGGAGAAGATTCAGGGCTGTCGTAGTGAAACGTAATGTATCAGTGATTTGAGAACCAGAGGGTAAAAGGCTATGCTAGCATCTCACATCTGTTTGAAGCTCTTTTGATCATTTATATAATCTAAGCTCAATAAGATCTCCTGGCCCAACTCTCATCAACATGTTGTTCTTCAGTTCTACAGAGCCTTGGACATCCGGGTGGCCCTGGTGGGTCTGGAGGTGTGGAGTGACTCAGATAAATGCCCCATCACCCAGGATCCCTTCACCACCCTGCACGAGTTCCTGGACTGGAGGAAAGTCAAACTGCTACCCCAGAAACCTCACGACAATGCTCAGCTCATAAGGTGGAAATTTAATTTAACAGAAGAAACTGAGCCCCAAAATGAACAAACAAAATGTTCATATTGGTACATGAAACCGATCCTTAAAGGGCCCTTAGCTACAAAGTCACTTATACTTTACATTGGATTTAACCATTTTCGAGAGGATACCACAGATTGTTTCACTTATTTCCTACCCAGTCAGCCATTGTTTTGCATTAATTTCACCGTAAGTCATGTTTGTGAAACTTGATTTTAATAGCATACTGAAGTTGACTAAAAAATGTATTGTTACCTGGATGTTTATTTATTGTTTATTTGGGTCCCCATTAGTTGTCAGCTTGGCAACAACTACTCTTCCTGGGGTCCATATTAAAATATACAGTATAATCATCACATACACTAATAAAACACCACTACACCACTATATCAAACCAAACATGAAAATAACAAATCGTCCTATTCATTATTCTTGTTTAATTCACAATGCAGAAAGTTAAAGCTTATTTTTTCATGTATGTTTTAGGCTTGCTTTCAGAAATACCCACTTTAGTTGACCATTGAAATATGCCTCGGTACAGTAACCGTTTTTCCATACATTGGTCTTTTGTTGAGGTAGCATTATCTAACCTCTCTTCACCTGCCTTGTATGATAACATAGGGTACTTACAGAAAATACTATTTGCGAATGCAGATAATATGGTTGTTTTAAACCCATTGTTCATATCTTAACCTGGTATGAAATTAATCTAAACCTTATTAATGCTTTGGAAACCTGCAATAATGAATTCACACTTAAACTAAAAAATGCACAACTGGTGTAGTGATATAGATAATTTCTCTGATGACGTTTTTATCTCCTCTCCACCCTACTTCTGTCCTTTGCAGTGGTGTTTACTTCCAGGGCACCACCATTGGCATGGCGCCCATCATGAGCATGTGCACAGCTGAGCAGTCTGGGGGCATTGTCATGGTGAGTATAAAACCTTCTCGCTGCTCCCACCATGCCTCCACCCTCCTCTACCTTTGTGTAGTCTGATTGTATCAGTGTGGACATTGTTCAGATTCAGCAGGCTAACACAGGCTAAACAGGATTTACACAGAAAAGGTGTTCGTTGTTCGCTGGAAGGGCATTTACGAACAAGTCTGGCAGGAAGTCATGCTTTTAAACATAATGATATTTCTGCTGGCGCTCCCTCAACATTCATGCCCTCATCATTACCATCAACACCCACGTGCATAAGGAATATGTAAAAATATACTCTCAGAAGGATTGGACTGCACATACGCACAACCTTGTAAGGTCATTTGAAGTCTTGCAGTCATTCAATCAGGCTTTCCTGTGATATCTCTAAAAGGGTTGGTGGGGCACAGGGGTAAATCAAATGCCATATCATTTAAACAAAACCACATTTAGACTTTTATGAGATGTGATAAATCGTTTTTGCCAGCTCTTAAAGAGCACACATTTGAATCAAAATACTTTTTTGTTTTTTCTTCACACACAACTGTGCATAACCCCTGGTACACTAAATTATTACACAAAGTCAATGTTCTGCCTGTCGGGCTCCTCTGCCTGCTGTAGCAATTGACACACATGTCAATGCCATTATGCCCCAGCCCAGTTGTGTATCCCACCATTAATAGATTTGTTTTCTGCTGGCTGTGGCTGTGGTGAAGCTCCTCCAGATGTTTGTCTTCCCCATTACTTACAGATGGCAGATGGTTTGGACCGACATTAAAGGGCCATGTAACCAGTTAGAGGGCGGCCAGATGAGATGAACCATTTCTCAAACTGTTCACTGCCGTTTGTGTTAATCAGCCTCAAATCCTTTATTTGGTCCACATGTTTTTTCAGTTTATACATCGTAATGTTATTTATTTCTTCATGTAAACTTACATGGGTCTATATATGTGAATGGCTAGGTTTGACAGCAAACAATATCCACTTGTCTGGGAGTTTTTTCTCACTTGGCTGGAAATTATATCAGGAAGACTATCGGAGCATTTCTTGTAACCAACACTATCAAATTCTCACCATCACAACAATGGCTTATAGCTGCTTCAAAGTAATGACTGTGGCTTCCAACGGTTTCATCCATTTCTGCTGACTCTGATATTACACTTTTTTGTGAGAGGCACTCAACTACGAATTACACACACACACACACACACACACACACGCATAGAGACACACACTGATAAAAATGATAGAAGCAGAGGAACGTTTTCCCATCCTTCTTCTTAAAAGGCGGGGTGCAGCTCGCCATGATGCTGCTCTGTAATCAGAGCAGAAAATAGCTCGGCTTGCCCTCAACTTTAACACATGACCCCTCGCCTTCAAAGGAAGCATGTGATTTTCTCATGTACATGGCAGGGAACATTTGAAGACCACAGAAGTGTATTCAGTATCTACGTAGGCGACCTCTTTCTCAGGGGTTTCCAGATTTGAAATGCTGACTCATGCACATTATTAAAAGTTTAAATACAAGCATCTTTGGGGGGCGTTGATCAGCTTTGTTAAATATGTTACAAACATGTCTCCAGTTCTGCAGAATTTATCTGTTGTAAGGCTGGAACGAGCTTCTCTGTGCTGCACGTAGGCGAATGAGCATGGGGGCCACAGTCCCAGATGTTTGTATGTGGAGGTGTGTGCGTAGACTCCTCTGCAGCCTACGGTGACCCATAATCCTCTGCTGTGTAAACCTGCAGAATTGTTATCTTGCATATGTATATGTATGCATATGTATATCTTCAGAGAACCATAATTCCAACATTGGTAATACACTCAGACAAACATGCAGTGAATGTGGAATCTATACTCTCAGAGTTAGAGCTGGGCAAAAATGTCTGAAATTAAAGGAATAGTTAGATGAGAATATTGATATTATATTGAAATATAAAGCTACAACCAGCAGCCGGTTAGCTTAGCTTAGCACACTGACAACAAACAAAGAGAAAGAGCTAGCCTGGCTCTGCCCAAAGGTAACGAAATCCGCCTACCAGCACCTCTAAATTTGTTAACGGTTATGTGCTGGAATATTTCTTGGCTGGGACCTGTAACTTCCTGAATTCTCCACTTGTTGCCTGGCAACTTCTCACATGCGAAGAAACAGTCACATAACCCCATGTGAAACGCAGAACTGACATTTTAACGCTTTGGTTTTTGTGTGGATTAACAAACAAAATAATAACATGTTGATTAATGAGCTTTAGAGATGATGGTAGATTGATTCTGTTACCTTTGGCCAGAGCCAGGCTAGCTGTCTATGGCAACATCCTGCAAAATGACAACACAATATGGTCATAATCTCACAATAGGATTCAACTGGAAGTTGC
The DNA here is from genome assembly GCA_036023855.1 of Gadopsis marmoratus. Taxonomy (NCBI): domain Eukaryota; kingdom Metazoa; phylum Chordata; class Actinopteri; order Centrarchiformes; family Percichthyidae; genus Gadopsis; species Gadopsis marmoratus. The sequence goes on along the minus strand of JAVQJF010084156.1, from coordinate 51,755 downwards.
TAGGGTGCTACTGTCATTGTGTTATTCATCTGTAGCTCTTTGTCATTTTTCCAGTCTCACCTTGGCATGTATACATACTGCATTGACTTAATTTCTCGGTCACCTTCCACACTCCCCCTGTCTCTGCTTCTTCTTCCCAGTCTCTTTCTGTCTCCCTCTCAACCTGTCAGTCTACAAAACTAAGTGAAACTGACACTCTCTTTCCTCATTCTCCTTCTCTGTCTGCCTTGTGAAGGGCAGCTGTCCTGCTTATCAATGCATACAGTGGTAGGTTTACGGAACTTACTGCAGTAGCTTTCTCCACTGTGGATATGATTGGGTCTGCAGGGGTAATGGAATGGCAGATGAATTCAGGCCTCCATGAGGACAGTTACTGAACTGTTTTGGGAGTCTGCAGCTGAAGAATTGTCATCTTTGAACTTTGCATTTTCATCCTTCTCTTTTTTCCCTTTTTTTGAGAGTGACAGTGCACCTCAGAATGTCATGTTTTTTACTCAAAGCTTTCTCAAGTAACTTTCATGTAACTGCACGCATAGTCAAACATACAAGATTACACATAATGAACATGTTCTTATGTTCTGTGGTGCCCTTTTTTCCATCGCAGGATCACTCTGAGAACCCACTGGGTGCAGCCGTGACTTTGGCACACGAGCTGGGACACAATTTTGGCATGAACCACGACACTCCAGAGCGCGGCTGTGGCTGCAGGATGACCGTTGATCGCGGAGGCTGCATCATGACCCCCTCCACAGGGTGAGATTCTGGTGATCTTTTCCATACAAAGCAATATCCATGAAGATATTATAATGCCCAAGCTTTATCATTAAGCATTAAAGCAAATGTGACACATGTTTCTGCTGCTGAACTGGTTGAAACATCTGTATTTGTAGTAAAATTCAATTAAATGTCCACAGTCATTACAGTAATTGTTTTTCATCGATATATATGTATTTATATTGTATTTTTAGACCGATATCACTATTGTCTTCCTTCAAATTTTCAAGTTGTAGTCTATTCCGATAAAATCTTTGCAGGGAACAATGTTTGCAAAAGTGGCTTCAGATTTAAAACATTAGCTCAAACAAAGGTTCAATATCATGTCACAGTTTCTCTCTGTTGTGGGTGCATTAGTTTAAAGCCATTAAACACTTACCTTTTAATAGCCTTGTTTCATACAGCTACGGAATTTAAATGTTTATTAGCTTAACTTCTCTGATGAAATCAACATTTTCTTTTGCATTTGAACAGTCAAAAAAGATTGATTAAAGCTCCAGTAGTTGCGCAGTTTGGATAATTTTCATCTGTACATGATGCTCCATTGTTTCTCTGTTGCTGTATGAGAGGGAGCTCACACACACATACAGATATAAACACACTCAGGCACACACTTTGGCCTGAGACTAAAGCAGCTGCTCTAGTATTCTACTCGTGTAGCCTGGGTCGCTGAGATAACAGTGCTGCTGCAAGTGATGGACTCTGTTACTGTTAGTAAACAGCAAGCCGATAAGGCGAACCCAGACCACAATACCAGATTTCACCCTTGGTCTGGTGCCAGTCTAGTTTGTCTGATGGTGAGTCCCGCAAGCCACAGATGAATGTGGTCTGGATATATTTCACAGCACTATGAAGAAGACAGTTACTTTTGTTACTATTTCACACAGCAAATCATCAAAGAAATTGCTCACACATCAGTCCTTACTTTACATCTGTCCCATATATTAATAATATCATTGAGGCTTAAATCTTGCACATTAAAGGTTGCCAGAGCTAATAAAACCTTCTGTTTGAGCCAAGAGTGGTATGTTATAGCTGTCTGAGTTGAGCCAGTTTTTATGAGATGGTGGGTGCAGTCTTTTTCTGTTTGAGGAGAATCACTTGTCAACCAATCAGTGTAGAGTGTACAGTGTCTTGGCTGTCAGAGGGTTAGGATCAAACGCTGTGCCACATATACTTGAAAGTGTATTAAAAACCCCTGTCCACATATCCCCCATTCACAGACAGGACCAAAACATATGGCTGGAGGTGCCTGGATCACATCCACATCTTAAAGTTTTGCCAATTTGCTGCTGGTCAGATGGAGTCTGTGAAATACTTTAAACTCTAGTAGCCCGTGCCTGATAACTAACTAGTCCGATGAATCAACTGATATTAGCTTATTGGAGGAGTATATGTATATATGTTGGCCGATAAGTAACAGGAAATTGCACTACATATATGTCAAACTAGGTTTTAGGTCATTTAGATAAGATAAGTACACTGTAAAATGTCCCACTCAGTATATTTCCTGTAATCGTATAATAAAATACCCCCACATATGTAAGGGACTAAGGGACCCGTATCAAGATTGTTGGTCTATGTTGTGTATTTTTGGTCAATATATAACATAGGATTTTTTTAAACTCCCCAACATCTATCATCCTAAAAATCCAGGATTGGTCAGGCTATACAGCTACACAAGAGATGTAATTGTTAATTAGGTAGACAAAGGGATGAGAAGAGGCTCAATATACATAAGTAGAAACAAAGTGAATACAGTTGTTTTCAGTACAGCGGCCTATTCTGAATTACATTAACAACTATGTGCCAATATCTGAGAAGCCGAGCATCTGAGTTAAGAGCAATGAGCAGATACGTTACAGTGTGAAAAGCCCCTTTGGATGTGTGAATTTACCTGCACTAGTTGTGACTATTCTCATTAAACAGTGACAGTCAAAGTTGATAAAAACTCAGAAATCCACAGAGAGAAGATATCCACTGGTGGCTTGTGAGTACATCTTTCAAAAATGCTACAAAATCCTCTAAAAAACACATACATAATATAACTTACTATGTACCAGAACTGTCCCAGGAGCTTGAATGACCTTTTACTGTACAAATAGAAAAGGGGGGCGGGGCTGTCAAAAACAGTGCTTGTTTGTGCAGCCGCTGGCAACAGTGAGCTCATACTGCTATTCTCATTCTAGATTTATTTCAGAGACATAATTATAATGCACAGCCAGCACTGCTGGAGTTATGCTGTGCAGTTTTTACATATGCACGCAGACTACTGACATGACGACTTTGTTTTAGCTCATCATCGGCCAAAGATAGCTAACGATGTCATGCAGAGTGTTTAGAAAAATGACTATATGATCCAAATGAGTTAGAATGAGTCACGGTGTTATTGAATTCTTTAATAGGTTAATGAAGCACAGTTGCTCCTTTTCGGCTACATAATTATGAGATTAGACACATTAATAGTGGAGAGAGGTGATCAGTGACCTTTCATTCTCAAACTCACTTCTCTTTTCGCTTAGTAAAGGGATAAAACCATACACAGTGCTACTGTGACATTTTCCCCGGCAATTTTGTATTGACACACTGACTATTAATATTTCACTGTTATTAATATTCTAATTGTGCATTGACTATTGTTCACTGCAGTCTGCGTGTTTGTACTCAAGATGCATGCAAAATGGAGTTCATTTCATTTGTTTTCATGTAATTTCTTTATTTATAAGGACAACGCATATTAATCAACATTTCTGTAAATGTGCCAGTGTTAGTCAGCCTTCTCATTTTCAACTGCAATCCTTTGGCAAATATTGGACCGTGTACCTATGGCCGTTTTAGCATCTTTCAACTAATTATTTACGTTTTATGGTCTGTAACTTTATAGTTTTGGTTCAGTCTGTCTTCAGCAACGACACTCTGATAAATGGTACCAAGCACCAAAAGCCAGACAAAGTTAGCAATGCTGCTAGATGTGTAAATAGGCGATGTTTTGCTATAACAGTGATATCATCACTGTTGTGTTTACAGGTAATTCGCTATATAACTCATTATGATGTTCTTACACATGCTTCCTTTGTTTTAATGTTTGCTATAAAGGGTGAAAGATCAATAACTGTGTTGTTTAGACAATGTTGTTGTCCAGATGATACCAATCAGAGCTCATAGTCTGAAGTTTGTAATAACAGTGTGACAGAGTTTCTAATCCAGCTTGAAAGATGAGAATTATGAACATACCCAAGTTCAAACTTGACTTAGTCAACTATCTCCCAAATTGAATTACCTGAACTACCAGCCCAATATCATAGTTTCCTGTTGACGAAATCAATATTTTCACAATCCAATCTTGATTTAGATCTAGATCTCATTTTCTACATCCAGATTTGTTTTTTATATATTCTCTATATATACATGTATACTGTATGTGTATATATATATATATATATATATATTAGCAACCTCCTTTGACCGTCAGCCCAGATGCCTCCAGAATGTTAAACACATTGTTGTGAAGCAGTGTAGCTCATTTGACTGTGTGTTTGGGATACACTCAGCTTAGACTTGCTAATGGAGGAGAGGACAGGCTGCATCTAAATGACGTGATTATCAGTGACGCTGCCAGCGGTAATCAGGGCCAGGGCACACAGAGAGAGATCCGCAGAGAGGTGCTTTATGCCTAGATAGTCAGGCGGAGCGAGGAAGCAGTGGCTTTATTTGTCTTTTATCTCCCTCAGTGGTAAAGCAGGAAGAGAAACACAAAGAGAGATAGAGGTGAGAGTGAGAGACAAACAGGAAAGAGATGACAATGAAGGAATTATTTGCATACACATGGGTGTCTCTGACAGTCATGTGAGCCATGAAGCTTGGCCACGAGAGATTTGTGTCATAACAATGAGTAGAAATTTGAGGGACAGAATTTGAGGAACAGACGTTTACATGGACATTTTGAAGTGGGGATGTATTTTAGAAGTTGAGCTCAGAGTTGCATCATAGGAACGTGGGGAGAATGTACTCAAAGTACTTTCCTGTGTCTATATGTGTTACTGGGCAGAAAGATGAAGCCCAGCAAGTAGATATGGCTGGACATTGAGGCCAAGAGGTGAATTCTTTGTCAACACAGTATGAGGTATCTTGGTTTTCTTGTTATTTTCTTGTCGAAATAACAAGAGTGAGTTCAAGTGAGGTGTGAAGGTACAAAATGTTATTATCTCAAGATATGCTGCATAGGAGAGGGTGGTGAAAGCTAGTTAGGTTGCTAGTGGCTACATGTTTGGAGTAAATTTTGCCTGTGTTCTTTTCCTCCTGATGTTTAATCACCATAGGCTTCTGCCAGTGTTGCAGCCTAACATTTCCCAAAAGGTCAGACATGTCTCTCCGTTTTAGCTTGGACTAAATGCATGTCAGTCTGTAGGGCATCTTAGAAAGCAATAGAGACAGCTTGGTGTCAGAGGGTCTACAAATAGCCCTTCATAGCCCTCATGTGACCAATGCCTCTACTATCTACAGACCTATTTCACTCTCCATCCAGACCGACAGTTTCCTCCTCCTCTGAACCCACTGGCCCTGCGTGTTGAGATGATCAAACTGACAGGAATCATTTACACTGCACATATGGTTGTAGATCCAGGAAAAGCTGCTTGGTGCACAAGAGACTGTATCTCTACATTGTAAAGGATGAATGCAACGAGATCATTTTGTAAATCACTGTAAATCAAGGCTGCCTCCTCCTGCTTCCCAACAGTAGGATGTGAAAGGGTGGACAATAGGACAACAGCTGGATTTAAAGTACTTAAAAAAGTAATGCATTCACCACATTTATTAGACCTGAAGGATACATATGATGCATTTTGGTGAGTAGCACTGAATGTGAACATAACTTTTGTTGTGTACAAGAATACTCCATAGGGCTGCTTTAACCAAATCCCCCCCCTCTCTGAAAACCAACACACATGGCAACATGGGAAGGGGTTAATATCCGTTTTCCTTGGCCCTTTAAACATTACTGAATGAAAATGGCAACAGCTGAAATGTTTCTCCTAGTTTGGCCAATAAAAAAAAGAAACGGCCGATAACACTGGATGTTTTCTTCCCTCTTTGTGATATGGCAGCTACATTAACTGAGTCTGCTGCTCGTCAGTGAGATAGCTCCATACATAGTCCTCAGTCAGTACCACAGATGTATAATGGCTGTATGACATTGATGAGATTATGATCTTTAACAATGTCTGATATTCACAATGTGAATGACATGCCTTTCAAACATTACCAACAGCCATAATGGATTTGACTAATTAGATTGTGTGTAATTGTTGTGCACAGACAAATTAGTTCCACCCCAGCAAACTACACCTGGAGAGAGTGCAGGGCTTTATGCTAATATTATCCAGGGAAACTTATACTCTCTGCTCAGCCAATTTCCTGGACAGCCGAGCAGCCGTGTGGTCTCAGCTGTGATAATACACATGTGGGTCTATTGCATATGGAGATCTCCACATTTGACCTGTTTCTACATTATTTCATGCTGATTTATGGTGCGTCTTTCAATAGGTCTATCGCAGACTGTGACTTCTTTTCCAACATAGTTTTTAACTTTAAGCCTTTTCATTTCTTTCGACTGAGGTTTCGAAGTTTTCAAAAAAAAAAAACTAAGGCTCTGATAACCAATTTTTTCAATTAGCTTCTTACTATGAGCAATTGGGTCCTTAATGAAGACACAATCGTCTGCCAAGGTTAGAACAGTTTTCGTTATTTCACATGACAGGTTTCTGTATTTTTGTTTTCACTGTTCTCTCTGGTTTGAAGTGGGCAGAACTCAAATCTGATCAAACCTCACACACACAGTGCTGATTAATAAAATTAGCGGCGTTTTTAGCTTGATAGATATTAACAATAGATGTTTTTTTCCAAATTTACCTTGTTTATGCTTATTTAGTCATGGATATTTAATGTGAAATCACATTTTCATTTTCATTTTTGATTGTGCATATGTGCTCAAACGCATCCGGACGGTAATCTCCTTTGGTGTATCTGCTCACCGTTGTGAAGAACTGCACCTGGCAGTGGGTGACCGAGGAGTATCCCTGGACACCCTGTGGGGCTGACACTGCATCTGTTACCAGGATGGAGTGGGCACCTGTTACCTGCAGGGATATCAGCTGCAAATTAGCAGTACAGCTCAATTATCAAAGCCCTGTTTATCTGTTAAAGGTAGATCAATTTAAAATGATTTCTTGGCTCCCGCCATTGCTGCTCGACGTGCCCTGTACTTTAAATAGTCAGGCATATAAATGGCAGAGCACGTCTTAATTTCCCACATGTAGAGTGCTGTATTTAATTGGTTTTTAAGGTCATTTCACTTATTCAAAATCCAATCGTAATATTGCATTTCTTTTTGTTTCTGTGAGTCTGCTTAATTCAACTTTGGCAGGCATTTGCTAGTGTTTACTAACCAATGGGAGTCTGTACAATATATTAGTGGTCATAGTGGACACATGCTTGGACAGGTTAACACTGATGATAAAGTGTGTCTTTGATTTATGCTCAAAGTCTGTCAGTGTTTTAGAGGATAAAATAGTCAATAGTCAAAACGAAGTTAACCCTTCAAAACATATGCTCCTTTGTGCTTGTTCCTCGAACAAAGCTGCACACGTAGTGAAATAACATACATGTATCCACTGGATCTTGCTAATACTTTCCATGTGGGTCTAATTTTTGTCCAAAGAAATCTCATTTTCCTCAGTGAAAAAATCTCCAACTGACAACTGTCCCAACTTTTACCATTACTGCCAGTTCATTGAGAACAGACTGTGTTTACCCCTCATGTGCATTACACCCATCATCCAGATCCCAAAGCATGTCTGTGTTCCGTTATCAGTGGCAGCCCATCCTATTTACGAAGGGCTTGGTCTGCTCCGTGCCATAGTTTGATCTGCATATTTTGTCTTTCCTTGATTGCGTGCATAGTTCTCCACACACAGGGCAGCAAAGTTCTATTCCTGTTATGGTGGTGAAAAGGCTCCTAACAAGTGGATTATGGGAGCAGACGAAGGCACAGACAGAGACAGGTAGATTGGCTTCTGGTCAGTGAGAGATGAAAGCAGCCGACACTCAAAGGTGGACAGTCTGAGTGAAGTGGACACAGTGGTTTCACTTAAGGGGGGCCGTTAGAAGAGCATGATTTTCTGTGTTCTTGGGAAATCTGTGTTCTCTTGGGGAAAAAAGATTTCTTTCCCACTGAATGCCTCCACCGTTATCTCCAGTCCCCTCAGGAGGAATTTCACTATAGTCAACTAACAGCAGCTGCATAAGTACATGTATGACATGTTTCTGTCTGAAGTCAAGCTTTTCAAACATTGAATGCCAGGTGCCTCTCTCTGTGTCATGCCTGCTAGCCATTGCTCCCTTCCCTCTTTCAGATGCTAGACTATGTCCCTCTATGACTGTGTGAGTGATGAGATACTCATTTCACACCCCAAAGCCTGTTATTCTGTCAGTCCTTTTGTGAGGCTGTTTCTGTTTATTAGCCTGCTTGGTTATGTTATTGTTATTCACTGGGGGGGTACATTTGTACAGTAAAATTAGGCAAAATGTGTTGAGACTCACATTTAAAGCACTGGTTATTGGCAATAAACTGTACATTATTAGTAGTTACAATGTTTAATAAATGAATGCCAAATAAGCAACTTTAAATATTCTAATATGAAATAATATCAACAAATAGTTGCTATTTCAAAGTCTAAATAGCCTACATCCATTGACAGAGTGTAAGACAACAAACCCTTGGACATAGACATGTTAAAGGTCCTCCACCCCTCCTACATAGGAGCAAGACACCAAGTCTGAAAGAGACACAAAATGACTCGGTTGGGTCTCTTTGTGGTCTTTTTGCATCACATTGTGGTCATTTTGCACCTCTTGGTGGCTGTTGTGGGGCCTGTGCCACCCCTGGCCACCCCTCTGGCCCCACCCCTGGTAAAGCAGCAAGATTTCTGCCATTTTTCTGACTTTTTCCTCTCCATAGATGGCTTGTTTAGTTTCTCGTGGCGTTCTGTCCCCACTCTTTGTTTCTCTTGCTTATCCACATATTATTATTATTATTATTATCATTTTAGTTTCTCTCTCTCCATCTCTCGCTCCCTATTTATTTCTGGTTCTTGGTTCTTAGACTTGCAGAAGCTCACTCTAGCAGTAGGACCATTCCCCTAGGCGTCACAGCTGTTACTGGCATATCAGACAGTTTCATCTTTAATGTCATAAGATTTTCTCGTTTTCAATACGAAATCCAATTTCTTTCCTCACAAAATTAGACATTAGTCAGCCCTTCAGGTAAGCGATACCAGGGAGTGAAATTAATGCGGTAGAAATTATGTGGTTTGGGTCTTGGTATTTTATCAAGCTTTCACATCCAACATACCCCTACTCATACTCTTCCCTCCAGTCAGATGCTTAAATTGTCCCAGCCTAGCCTGGATATGGCTCTTGAAAATGTAGCTGCTTGCGAAAATGTTTATCTGGACGTTTGATGGCCCGTTTATAAATTGAGTAGGATTGAAAATCCATTGAACTGGAGCTCATACAATGTCAGTAGACCATTAAATCTGTGTGAAAAGGCCTCTTGAAAGAGAAGATTGAACAAAGGTTTCAGTGAACGCTCAGTCTGTGTTCTGGCTCAGCAGTATGATTGAATCCACTTTTCTCCAGATCATTTTGGTGTCTGAACAGTAAAAGCTCACAGGAAGCAGGATTTTTTTCTGTTTTTCCGGCAACTTATAATACCAAGTCTCTTCAGTCTAATTTCAGTCAACCTTGTTCTTGCATTCTTGTTGTAGGTATCCATTCCCAACAGTGTTTAGCACATGCAGTAAGAAGGACCTTGCTGCCAGTCTGGAGAAAGGCGTGGGCATGTGTTTGTACAACATGCCCGAGGTCAAGGTGCTCTATGGTGGCCAAAAGTGTGGCAATGGCTACGTGGAGGAGGGAGAAGAGTGTGACTGCGGGGAGCCAGAGGTAAGGTTGAGAGCCTTCATCCTCACCCGCTTCAGTGGAGTAGATCAGTCTCCAACACTGTGGTTGTACTGGGCAGCTCCGTATAACTATGTGAATGTGAAACAGGATAAACAAAAGTTAAAACACAAAAGAAGTTCCGAAAATCTATTTCAAGTCTTGGGTGAGTTTAGGATTCAGCGAAGTGTAGTTAATGTGATTACGAAAAATCCCATGGGTGGTCCTCCCAAAATGTTTGAAAAACAGGCCAGATTTTTCTAAAGATTCTCATTTCTGCCCCCTCAAATTAATTTGTTAATACTCAAAAGTAAGGATATACTGGGTAGAAATGACTCATGTGGAGAAAAGACCAAACATGCACTTTTCTAACTTGATCCCCCTACAAAACCCATTTTCCAAATGAAACAATGGTAACTGTCCAGTAAGCAGTCATCCAAAACCACTGAAACAGCTCACTCAGACCCCCCCCAACAAACCACAACAAACTGCAAGTTAAACTTTCTCTTGACATTGACGTTTCTATTGCGGCTTAAAAGCATCCAAACCTGCTGTGCGATAAAATGCCTAAGCGCTCAACAAACCACCCGAGGCCTCCAATATAAGTGTTTTATTTACATCGCACCTTCTCTCCCACATGTGCTGAACAGTGCTCTGACAGGCTGCCAGGGTGATGTCAAATCCTTGGTGAAGGCCCATTAATCAAACCACTGTCCAACTCTGTGACAAAGGGAACAAACAAAAGTGTAATTGGGTCAAGGCTGAAATAAGCTTTCTTTGGCTGTGCCACCCAAACAAATGGGCTCTGCGCTCTGATGCATGTGTCCACCCACCCACCCACAATGCAGGACGCCTTGGGAAGCGAACTGAGAGTCACAGGGAAGCAGGTATCACTCATTTGCAACACAGGGCAGCTGTGTGTCTCGTAGGGCCTAAAATCAAAGGAGATTTGATGATAAATACATTACTCAAAATCTCTCAAGGTGGATGGATATCCTGGAGATATTAGGTGGTGAAAATAGTGAAGAATGCATAGTTCTGCAAAATGTTTGTTTGTCCAACCAACATCTAAATGTCCAATTTACAATGACATAAAACAGAGAAAAGCAGCAAATCTTCTCATTTGTGAAGTTGGAACCAACAACAACAATGACTCAATCAATTAATAAATTATGAAAACTGCTGCTGATTATTATTATATGATTCTAAATGAATTGGCTCATGGTTTTTGCACTACATCTGACACATATTCATGTTGCCCCATTTGATTATTTGCTTCTGGAATCTGAATCCTTTCAAATCCCTTATCAAATATAATTAAGTTTAGCTTTGCCGGTAAGTAAAGATATAAATAACAAACTCAAACAATTGGATCAGTATTAACCTTTTGTTGGCTGAGAAGGCAGAAACATTAGATTTTAGTGGCAGCTTATTAACATTCACAACCTGTAGCTACAACCTGAAAATCAGATCAGCGGAAGATATGAACTGTTGATTAAATATTTATCTGGTAGATTGAAATAACAGTTGTAGCTTACTGAATTTTACACCTTATTTTTCACAAGCTATATACTCAGAATACTTTGACTTTGTTGATGAGCATAAAAGAAGATTTAGACATAATAGATTAGACATAGAGATTTTCTTTTTCTAGGGAAGCGCCTTTACTCTGTTGGTCTTGTTGAACTACAAAAACACATTTTGGGACACATAGTATTATCTGTGATGTGTAAAGACATTGGCTTGCCATGAGCACATAAATCAGACGACAGATGAGTTTCATTTTAGCCATTACCCAATTAATGTCATTAGCTACAGCTGATATGATCTTCCACCAGTGACGTTTGTCATTACGTCACTGGTCAACTGGTGAAAGCAATGACTAAAATGAGCCAGCTAACAATATCTGAAGGAGATAGAAAAGGTTTGGTAAGAGATTCGTTAGGGTCAGAGCTTAACAAATCTGCATATTTTGCCAACCGAGAACCAGATCCAAAATGGAGCTTGCCATCAGAATCCTAAGCCTGATTGACCAGCGCATTTTTTCTGGAAAAAGACTTAAAACCACACTGACTCCATAATGTGTTTGATTATTTAGTTAGGTGGTGTTATGGCTATTTACTCCATGTTTTAGAGGCAACTGTAGGTAGTATTTTAGTGGAGTCATTGTGTTTGACCACCAACGAACCAGCTGTTTAATTTAAATTTGCCAACTCCATTTCTGCCAGTTTACCCCTCCATAACCGCCGTGATGTCCCCACATGGGGCCTGCTTGTTTTATCTGCCAACCCACTAAGGACAAGAGAAGAAAGCAGCCTTTTCTCTCCTCTCTAAACAATAGTTACACCAGGGCCAAGAGGTAAACAGCCAGTCTCATAAAACCACACATCAACTGAAAATTAGACGTCCAACAATCCAGCTGCCCCAAGTTCCCAGCATTCAACACATCTTGTCATTACCTTGGGGCCCCACAGGCGAAACAGCCACGTTGAGAGAAGATATATGATAGTTGGAGTTGTTTTCTGTGCTCCACTACTTGGAAAACAAAGCTGATGTGTTTTGGCATCCAATAAAAGATAAACATTGCAACACGTCCCTGAAGTCTTTACAGCATTACTCCCCTTTCAACTTCTCCTTACGTATCCTAAATCATCGGATTCTGCCAGCAACCGGCTGATCTTGTCATTGTGGTGAAGTGGCTACAATCTTCGCCTCTTAAGGCCTTTCAAATTCCACTCGTGCTTTTGTCCATGATACCCTAATAGTCAGCTCTGCCACATCTTTCCACTATTTACATCAAATCAGAGTTGAAGATCTTAACATACATCCTCCCAGCTGTTTCACCTGATTTCTATCATTTGCTCCTCTGCTTCACCACTCCCACTTTTTTGACCCCACATGGGTCGTCGCTTATACACAGGTTCTCTTTACACAAATCCAAAAGTCCTGAGAATTCCCAAATCCAGAACATATGAGCTTCAGTTAATATGTCTCCACTCAAAGGTCTCCAGGTCAGGGTAAGTAAGACAGGAAGTGCACTCCCCTGACTTGGAAGTCTTGTTCTGACAGGGACCAGCTGACAGAAGATCTCCAGAGCGGTGATCAGGTCCACATGTTAACTATTTTGTTTTTTTCCCTTACCCCAGGAATGTATGAACCCATGCTGTAACGCCACCACATGCACCCTCAAGGGAGATGCCGTTTGCGCCCACGGACAGTGCTGTGAAGACTGCAGGGTAATCATGCAGGCCTGGGTCTGTGCATTCATTCTCTTTCCATTTGGACCTCCCTTTCCAAATTTAATTGCCCTTCTGCCATTCTCATAGCTGAAAATGTTCTGAAATTGTATTTTCTCTGCTCTTCTGAACATGGCACAAAGCTTTGCTCTGCAGAGATGGACATTTTTCATTTGCGAACTCAAGTGCAACTTTCTGAAACTCTGTTAATTCTCTCTGGTAGGTTATTAAGAAACTCACAATAGTGTGCCCTCAGAGTATATACTTTAATATCTCTGGCCAGTTCATTCAAGCTTTGTATATTTTATCTCATTCAATTGATGGCACGTTCTCAAGTTGGATTGCATAAAGTTCACTTCCACCCAGTTATTAGTGGTTTTTGCTTTGACATGTAAATGGTTTTCCTAAGTATCTCAGATGTGTGTCCTCTCTTTGAACAGGAAAGTTCACTCATTATGTCCTTAAATATGTTTTTGCACCAACCTTCATTATAAGACAAACTACTGTACTTTACATGATTTAACTTACATGAATCTATAAAAAAATGTTTTCATGTTTTTTTCTTCCACCTTTGTGGTGTGCAGATCATCATCATACTTTGGTTCAAAATCCCATCAGCCTCTATTTGTTTTGTGCTAATTAACAAAAGTTATCATGCTAACATGCTAAACTAAGATGGTGAACATAGTGAACATTATACTTCCTTAGTATCAGCACCTTAGCAATGGTATTGTGAGAATGGTAGCATGCTGACTTTAGCATTTAGCTCAAAGCACCGCTGTGCCAAAGTACAACCTTTTGCAGCATGACTGTAGACTCTTAGTCTTGTTTCCCACTCAGCGCTGTTCTATGACAGAGCTGTCACTCCCTCTAACACCAGGTGCCAAAATATGTCACAACCATTGCTGCTCTATTTGTAACAGTTCTGTAACGTTTGAATGAAGACATAACAGATCCCCCTAGAGGAGCTGGAAAGTGTTGCTGGGTAGAGGGATGTGTGGACAACCCTGCTTAGCCTATTGCCACCGCGACCCGGCCCCGGATAAGCTGAGGAAAATGGATGGATGGACATAACAGAACATTTACAAACCCCAAAAAGCCATGACTTTAACATATAAACTCAGCATAGTTTATATGTGAAAGGGCTTACTGTATTCTATATGTTTACAGCTGAAACTAGCTGGCACCTTGTGTCGAGAGTCCAGTAACGCCTGTGACCTGCCAGAGTTCTGTACTGGTGCCAACCCTCACTGCCCAGCCAACGTTTATCTACATGATGGGCACGCCTGCCACAGCGTCGAAGGCTACTGCCACAATGGCATCTGCCAGACTCATGAGCAGCAATGCATCACCCTGTGGGGACCAGGTGAATCAATGGCTACTAATATTTTGGACTGTGTAAATAATCTTTACTTTCATAAGGAAATCCTTCACTTCATTTTAATGATTATATTCTGTATTTTCATTGTTTATCTTTCTGGGCAGGAGCCAAGCCTGCCCCTGGGATATGCTTTGAGCGAGTCAACTCTGCGGGGGATCCTTATGGGAATTGTGGGAAGGACTCCAAAGGCTCCTTCGCCAAATGTGATGCGAGGTAAGACTCTGCAGCTGCACTGATGCTGTAGAGGTACAGAGAAGTCACTGTGCAAAACACAACTGATTAGCTTAAGTGGTGTCATTAGCAATCATCATTACGTTGTGGAATCTGACACGTGATCTTCAAACAGAAGTTCACACGGGTGAAAAATGTAATTTGTGAAAGATAGCAGAAAATTACGATCCAAAAAAGTATTAATGAATCATTTCATGTTATTCTTGTTGGTTAATTGTTAGTAAGATCTTCTCCCTTTGAGTGAATTCTATAATCAAGCACTTTGTTAATTGATGTAATTGCTTTAATGGCCGGAGGACTTAAGCACTGCAGCTCTCTCCGGCTGTCTTTCATCTTTCTCTACAGTTTCTAATCTTTGACTGTGATTGACAGGCCTTTATGTTTTATGCTGTTCTAATGAAGTGTTTTACTATGTGTTTTTTAATGTTTGTGTGCACGCATGTGTGTGCTTCCATTTGTTTGTGTGTGCGTGTGTGTGTTTTGTATGCAGGGATGCAAAGTGTGGTAAAATCCAGTGCCAGGGAGGAGCCAACCGGCCAGTGATCGGAACAAACGCTGTTTCCATTGAAACCAACATCCCGCTACAAGAAGGAGGGCGTATTCTGTGTCGAGGAACACATGTTTACCTGGGTGATGACATGCCTGATCCTGGACTGGTTCTGGCTGGTACAAAGTGCGGAGATGGCATGGTGAGTGAACAGCTATGAGTGAGTGAGTGTTAACAAATAAATAAAACATTACTAAATCACATGTGACCAAGTATTATATAAACCACAAATGTATAAGCCTCTGTCATCCTGATATCAACCCTGCTATTTTCTAATTGTTCTTTCTATAGCTTTTGAAGTAGTTGCTAGCTTTTTTTTTTTTTTTATTGCCCTATAACCACAGGATGCAGCTGTATTATTTGTTCTCTAGAGAGCCCAAAAGGCTGACAACTGTATGGGCCTACTGTAGTATTCCTTTGGGCGCTGAGTAAATAGCACTGCAGCACGGAGCCGAGGCAGAGAGGCTTCCCTTCCTAAAGAAAAGAGCTAATAAAGTTAACTCCTGAGTGAAAACAGTGAGCCATATGTACACATCATGCTTAGGGCAGTACAAGAAGGCAACTAGTTGTTTTATTAGGTGTGCTTGTCGACTTTTCTCCTTCTATGTGCTGCCCTCAAAACCTCTCTCACCACGCCAGGGACAACAGGGACATTTTCTGCCAAGAAACAGGCCTCTAGCTTTGGACTGGAGTATTTGCCTCCCTAATTGTCTCTCCAGATGAGGTTACAAGATCTCAATCCTACATTAATGGCAAACTGGGCAGTATCACCAACTGGAGTGAATACTATGTGTCTGAGGTATCTTGAACACACAAGCCCTTCTGGTTCTCTCTGATGGAAATTTAAAAAATCCAGTTGTGCAGGACATTGTGCTTTGCTCACCATTTCCTGTAATTTTGAATATATTACATATGGTCCAGAACACAGTAGTTTTCACACTAGGTGATTGCACTTGCCAAATCTCCTGCGGCTGTGGATTTGGCTTGTGAAAGGCCAGAGCTCTGCCTGCATGGTTGAAATTTGGCCGAACGTGTGAGGGCCAGGATCTGCCCCGAAAAGAACTAGCTCGTACGACGTGCTGTCCGACCATGTCTGGAATCATATGTGTTTATAGTTGTGTTGTAGAGTGAAAAGGTGGCCACCATGGAGATGGTGGAGTGACGTGACATGAGTGCGAATGTCCAATTGACATTTTCGGACACAGCCCCTCCTAATCTGACATCGGAAAGGGGATTTCCGAAGCTATTCAACCATCTGACAGGCAGTTCTGATGAAGCGTACTGGCAGATGTAGAGTGTAGTACCAAACTGTGTGGCCTCGTCATCCAACAAGTCCTTATAAGCTTTTTCAGTTACCTCAAGGGACTTGGCCTTAGTGCTAAAAGGCCTTTGAGCTTTGTGTGTAAAATGACCATCTGCCAGGTTATCTTGTCTTCTGGCTGTTGTTTCTGTAAAATGTGAGTTAGTTCCACACATTATCTGGAAATTGTGATGGCCTGAAGGTGGGTCTTTGTCATGGTCCTTTGTTCTTCTCAGAAAGGTTTTCTGTTTTTCATACCAATCAGGGCAGCACATGACCCACACAACAGTGGCAATTTGAGGTAGATGAGAGCTCAAAACTGCTTTGCCTAATGCAGGCCTTATTTTCTACATAAAAGCAACAGCTGGCTTTTTCCAGTCTGATGTTTTTGTTTGTTCCAGAGGACACACAGTGTATTATTTCTTCTGTGTTTTCACCTTATGAACTGTATTAAGGGTTGTGATATGTGCGGTGCAGCTGAGTGTTGTTCTGCACTTTTCCCTAAAAGAGAAAAATCTCTATACATGTCCACCAAACACCATTTCAGAATTGTAGCATTTACAGTTGTATGTTGTGTTTTTCCATGTTAATTCCACATTAATTAATTCATGTATTTATCTACAGTTGAAATTGATAATTATTTATACATGGACAAATTGCAGCTGTACTCTCCTATGTGAGTAGAGAGCATGCAGCAGGCATCAGTCATGCTTTATGGTAAAGACACTAAACCGTTGCACGTTACAAGACATATATTATCCAACTGTGCCATAAAACTGTGCGCACTTCTTCTTCAGGGTATCCGCGGGGTCGTAAGAAATATTAAAAGTTATTAAATCAGTTTAGCTAAAATTAAGACCCTTGAAAAGTGTTAAAACGTCTTAATCTGCATTTTACGAGGTATTATTTTTTGGAACACAGATTCAGACAGACTGTCTATGATTTAATATAATTTATGGCCAATAATGTATTTCCTAGAACAAATGGAAATGTTTCTTGATGAAAATGTTTTGTTCAAGTGAGTGTGTGAGTGAGAAAGAGTGCGAGTATGTGACTATTATTACTTTAATAAACCTTGCCTTTGGGTTAGTCACTACTTTATTCTTTTCAATTTAGTTCTCTCCTGGCCAATCTGAATTAGGTCCAACAAGGACTGTTATGCAGTCTCAAAATAAATATAGTACTATATATTTAAAAAAACTAAATTTAAGGTGTGTTGCTGATAACCAGTTACAGCTTGTGTCATTGCTGTCTTAAAATATGTTGAAACGGTCTTAAAAGGTTTGGAATTTAACTTCAGGATTCCTGCATATACCCTGTTGTTAGATTTTCTATTTATCTTCATTGGCTCTCCAATTCTGTGCTTCTTAAAGATGCTTAATGAGGTTTTTCCCATTTATAGGTGTGCCTGAATCGGCAGTGCCAGAATGTCAGTGTCTTTGGTGTGCATGAGTGCTCTGGGAAGTGCAATGGACGTGGGGTGAGTGCAAAATACCTACTAGCTCAATATTTAGTTTTAAATTATGCACCCATAGCCTGCGAAACACTGAAACAGTCCTGTGAGGACTCTATATTTATCCAATTTTGACCTACTAAACAAAATAAAGACCATCTTACTGCCCTGTAATTGCACACAATAGCAGAGCAACATTGTATTTACAGTGCTGCCTGCGAGCTATGGCAGCTGCTCCTTTTCTGTATGATCAATCTTCATTGTTCCACTGAGGTTAAATAAATCCCATTTAACAGCATCATTTCTGGTCTACTTATAGTGTTGTCTATCATCTTCTGACTATACAGCAAGAGGAGATATAGTGCAGCAGTGCAGGGAGAGACCATAATAGTCGTTCTGTTGCAGTATAAAAGTAACACTGAAATGATCACCTTTCCCTCTTAGCAGTCCTTATCAATAATTCAACTGGATGCTTCTATGTTTTATTTACTTCTTTACTGTTCAGTTTTTAGAATCAAACACTCACCAGGGGTTAAATTAGTTTACAGAAACATGTGATATTCACCGAGAAATAAATTATTCTAGATATCTTAAATATGTAGTGCATTTTTACCTCCTCAAATTTTTCACTCCAATAAGAACAATCACGTTAAAATGACAATTATAGCTGTTAAGTATAGAGAAACAATTTCCCATTACGAGTGTGGGCTTAAGCTGCATCTACGATCCTGTGGAAATATCTGCCAAATCAATTTGTCTGCTATTTTCTCAAACACCTCGCACAGTACGAGACCTGACTGGAAAAGTAGTGATTCTGAATTTACAGTAGGAGTGTAAAGAATATTGTCTGCCACAACTCACTTTATCTTGCAAGGCATTTGTTGACTGTATTTGGGTACACTGGTATCTGTATTTGTTGCTTATTTCTATACCTTAAAAACCCATATATACTAGACAACTTCAAGTAATTAATAGATCAAAATGTGAAATGTGATGTTTTCTGATGTATCAGATACATTGACATGAGAATCTGACGATATTGCCATATTACTATGTATTATTACATTTAGTGACTGATTGCAGTTCTATCTTATTACCATTTAAAATATATGAGATACCCTTAGACTTAGTAAAATGATTTATTTCTTTTACAAATAAGCATACAGCAGATATAATCTGTCTCTGTATCATTAGTTTTTTGTATTCATCTTCAGCTCAATGTGATTTTAGAGAATTAGGCGTCTGCTCACATTTCACATTTTGTGTGTCCTGAGTGTTAATTCTACATAAGAGAGACCGATAATGTTACCCTTTCTTTGTGACCAATTAAGAGATTGTATTTGCTTCGGTGTCGTAGCATTCCCCTTCACACACACATAAAACTCCCCCAAATCATACCTCCCTCTGAGCCCCCAAGTGCCTCTTAACCCCATCACCCGGTGCGAAGGAGTGTCCATGGCCCGGAGGCAGGGAAGGCACTTGACTGTACGTCTGCGCTAAATGTAAATCCCCCACAGCTGCACAATTCCCTCTGCACCTCCCTCCTCCATCCTCCCTCCAACTGACAGCTGGACTGCGTTACCTCACCAGGGAATCCTCCTGGATCAGAGCTCTGCACTTGGAAACCTGAGGCTTTACGGGATGGACTCTCCCATTCACAAGTTTTATCTATTATTATACTTGCACTTATGTGCACACACACGCACAGCCAGTTTCCTGTTATCTTGAAAGTCACTTAGACTAACTGAATGACAGTGGCTTCTTTATAAAAATAAACAAATTCACTCAATTCTTGTTATTTTGGGATTGGCCTTTTGTAGAGGGCAATACATAATTTGTATCATTTAGCTGGTAGGAATACAAATGCCTTTTGATACCATTTTGATGCAGGAGAGAAGAAATGACAATGTGGCATGTAATACACAATGAAACACCATTGCTTGCAGGTGTGCAACAACAAGAAGAACTGCCACTGTGAAGCACACTGGGCCCCTCCGTTCTGTGAGAAGGCAGGCTTCGGTGGGAGCATTGACAGCGGGCCAATGAGACTGGCAGGTAGTGTGGACAATTTCATTTCTATCGTCACTCATCTAGACAGAGAGACAACAGCACTAACTCAGAAATAAGCAACAACACAACGCTGCACCAGCTGCACCTTGTACATCTCTTTCTTGCAGAGTCAGTACTGGATTGATGTTGTGGTTTGGACTGGAGTGTACCTTTCCTAGAAGGACAAACACAACTCCCCTTCCACCCAGCAATACATTGCACGGCACAGTCTGTAGTTTTAAAAGAGAAATTACTTTTAGTCCTCAGAGGGAAGAACAGGAATGATCAGAGAAATGTGAATCACACTTTGTGCTGCTGACCGTGGCCTAGCTGTAACAGCCTTTGCGTTATGTCCTGTCGTTGTTCTGTAGATGTGCGTGTGTGTGTATTAATGTGCGTGTTGTCATATATGGCATCAGCCGACAGCATGGTCATTACTGTGGCAATCCTGGTTACCCTGGTCAGCCTTCTGGTAACCACTGCGATCATCTTTGTGAAGAGGAAGACTCTGCTGCGCCTCCTCTTCACCAATAAGAAGAGCACCTTGGAGAAACTCAGGTGACATGTCGATCCATGAAAACCAAACCTAAGAGCCAGTGAAGTTTGATCGTGGCTCAGTGGCACGATGTGAGGTAGCTTAGACTGCATTATTTTAATGCTGTAAGTCATTAATTTGAAACCTTTTTACCATAAGTAATGCCTTACAGTTTGGCTCCACTGTCTTATTTTCTACAAACACAGGTTTTACGTTTCTAGCTTGGCTGCACCTGGGTGGCTGTACATACCATTTGACAAATCAAGTAAATGCTTGTTTAGTGTAGACAGATTTTTCTTGCCCTGTTAACTAGTTTGAGTGCAACAGTTTCTCAACAATGTGCTGCTTAACTTAAAGGAACAATTCATGATCCAAATGTAAATAAAAATGTCATCTTAGCATCAAACAAAAAACTGGCATCTTTCATTTCTCTTAATAATATCCAATTTGTTTCCTGGAAAAGAACTATGTAATTTGGTAGTAATTATAGGGAAACAGATTGTGTTCAAATGTTACACTTTCAGTTAATTAATTTGGAATAAATTAATTGGTGTATCTAGAGTCTTTTAATCAGCACTCAGGTGATGCAAACATGTGAAAATTGTACAATTCAGCATATAGGAAAAATATAGTTTTTAATAATATATGAATAATGTATCATTATTTACTCTGGTTTAAATTTTACTTTTTTCTTTTTTTTCCAAGGGAATTCTTGTTATGTCCCAAAACAGTACCAACTGACACAGTTCTTTCCTGGAAACTAACTTGGAAATGATAAGAAAAATGAAGCTGTACCAAGAAACATACCTGCCCTCACTCTCTCGCTCAGTTTAATTAGGCTGAGAAACACAAAAATGTTTTTTTTCATCTACAGTGTATAACTTTGTAATTATACATCGAATGTAAATATATACCAGAAATATACTCTCTTAATATAACATAGAAATAATATTTTACAACAAAACCCTGAAAATGTATTTAAGTATTTCTCTATAACATTAATTATTCATAACTGAATAAGCATGGGAACAAACCTCAGCTAATCTGCTTCATTGGGACTGTGTGGGCATTGTTTGATCACGTTTGATCGACAGTGGCGTGGCAACATAAACACACATCCCACCAACAGTCATCACAACTTGACTCTGATGTTGCAAAACTGTGATTTTTTTTCTGAAGCTGTTTAATTCTTGTTTATGTGAGCATTTCTTTCTAAACATAGGGGGGAAACAGGCCTGTATTTTCAATCATGATCAGCTGAGAAACCCAAAAATGCTCACTTTTCATCTACAGACATTGTGATTATACCATAGATTTAATCTAAATATACCTGAAATGTATATGGTCAAAGAAAACTACAGACTGGACCTTAAAGTACTTTTGTTGTGCTTATAGATCTGTGGAGGCAAACCGGCCAACCAGCCCCATCAGGACTCAGTCCATGTACAGGCCCACACCACAGCGCAAGCCTCCACCCAAACCCTGTGGAGCCAACATTTATAAGGTGAGTCACTCCCTCCAATATGTCTGTTACTGCTTCTATCAAACAGCTTTGCGTATGTGTATCACTGTATGTTCATAATTTAGAGTTGCCATGCTTCCAGGCTTGTTGGCAAAACAAAATGACGGCAAGCCGGGAAATTGATTCAGCCGCACTACAGCTGTCTCAAAGAAATAATTATTACTGTGCTATTGTTGTCAGGAGGCAGAGAAACATTAATCGAGAGATTGCTCCATTTCAATGAAACTCAGGATGTTTGTTGAGCCCCTTTATTATTTGTGTGATAAAGAAATTGTGAGAAACATGTTTCTTTAATGAGAAGAGAACAGCGTTGATTGATTCATGCAGAGGATTGGAAATGATAAGCACATGACGCATACCTATCATTTGTATGCGTGTGACTAGCTGAATGTACATGCACTTATATGCATGAGTGTGTGTATGTGGATCTGATGTTTTTGCACTGGCCTGTATATGCATCAGCTGTATGTGAAATAGATCTCTAATGTCATCAACTGAGTGCAGAAGATCATCCACTTTATGTTCACCACTACAGCCACTCGCTGATGTCCAGATGTCAGTCAGCTCTTTTTGAATACATCTGCATTGCGTGTGTATGTGTGCGCGTGTGTGTGTTTTGTCCAGGAGCCAAATCCTTTCTGGCCATTTTAGGTGTTATTGGTTTGTTCTGGAGTGGAGGGGTAACAGCTGGTCAGGACATGCGGTCAGACTCTGGCTTTTACAATTTCAGAGCGTCATATCTAATAATGTTGTTTTGCAGTTTTACGACCGACTCTGACATCAGCTGTTTCACACTAATGAGAACTTTATGACTAAAGTGGAATTTAGCTTTTTATGCCTGCACAACACCGTAATATCTCAGGTTAAAATTTTTTTATGATTACACAAGTTTATGGCTTAATCTAATATTAATTTAGTCTGCAAGGTGTCAGAAAATGGTGAAAAATGCCCATCAGTCCAGCTGGACATCTTTAAATTAGAGGTCTTTAAGGGTTCAGAATTTTGGACATGATCTTAGAGAAAACCTACCAGGACCAGACATGGATGAATACATTTTATTTAATTTTTTTAAAGAGAGCCGATCCAAACGGGGCTGAAAGACAGTAAGACACAATCTGAATAGACCAGAGGATGATTCACACAGACACAAACGTGGCAGCAGCATGATGAGACGATTAATGGGCAGTCGTGATTGAAAAGAGTCGCAACACATGTCATTACTTCCAGCACTTCACAGTTCTCACTCACTGTCTCACCTCAAAAAACACATTTCTCTCCTGTGATGAGGCAGCGCATGATGAGAGCTGATAATGAGTCTGCTCATCCACTCGGGAATATACTGTAGTTATACACACTGACACAGATACGTGACACGCGGCAGCACAATGCAACCCAAAGTCTAAAACCAAGAGCTGTTTAATTATTAATATTTAATTTACTGAGAAAAGCAAAAATCTCTCACATTTGAGAAGCTGGAACCAGCAAATATGTGATAAAAGACGAACAATTTATAATTTAAATAGTGGCCCATTAATTTTGTAACAGGAAATAGCAGATTTATCACTATTTGTTTAAATAGTTGCATGTGATAGACCTTTTTCACAGCAGGAAAAGCACAGATGCAAATAACAAAATGAACGAAGGCTGAATTCTATTTAGCTGCTTTGGTTTCAGGGTCCTGGTATCACTGTCACACTGGCATGGCTTAATGAGACACTTGAATAAAATGGAGATCGTTAATGTTATTAGTAACATCTGTGCTTTTCCTGCTCTGTCAACAGATAACACTTAAGTGCTGCAATTACTGAAAATAACTTCCTCTCTTGCTCTTTACAGCCATCTCTTCTGAGTGCGGAGCCTCTTCTCCCACCACACAACTTCCACTCTCATAGCCTGCGCAGACTGCCCCTCTACCAGCCCCTGCACATCAGCCATCCCATGCCGGTGTCTCTGAGCGTTGGCCAGCCCACCCTGCCTCCTCTCCCAGCCCACCACAGGCTCCTGCCTGCCCACACGTCCCTCTCACCACCTCGAGTGACACCTTTTCTCAGCCTGCCACGCCAGCAGTCATCGTACAGAGTGGACCAGGTTTGTTTGCAAAAATGTTGATGAATTTTTGTTTTAAAAAAGCAAATTCTGCTGTTTTGCGACTGATAAATTTCACGAAGTTTGTAGATTTTACTTAGTCATAAATTGTCTTTAAAAATGGGAATTTATTTTTGTAGACCACAGCTTTAATGGACCATATACTGTATATATGGCATAGACCATTAAATTCAGGTTGTGTATATTTTACTGTACATTACTCCTGAACACTTTCTAAACCATACCACAGGTTTCTGCATTGGATTTCTACAATATTCAAGGCAACCATCAATTTTTTTTCCATTTTCACAAAGTATAAAAATTAACCTGCTGAGACTTTGAAACCTTCTTGGAACAGGTCACGGTAAAGATTTAGCTACATTCTCTTTGGATAGTAATGAATCGTTGGTGGTGCGTTTAAGGACACTCTTGACATCTGAGATTTGAGTCAGCTGCCAAAAAAGCATTGCAATCATGAACTATGTTGTTGACTAAACAATCTCATTGTTCTGGAGCTTTCATTTGTATCACATGATCTTCCACAGCAGATGAAGGTTTTCCCAGATTATGGAACTGTAGATGTTACAACTTGTGTTCATAAAATCAGCACTCTCACTTTAAGGACTACTCGTCTATGTTGGCTTAAAAGTTGCGATTGAATGTTGAACTTGGAAATAGTCGCTGACAAAACAATCTTACCACACGTTTTAAGCCAACACGGACAAGAAGTGCTGAGAAATACCATACTGAGAATTGCAACATCTACCAACTACAAACAAACACGACTGTCGTAAAATAATACAGTGAATTTACTCATTTCGCTCAGATGTCACAGTTTCCATGGACACACAGATGAAGAGTTTCAAAATCAGTCCCTTCTCACACTGCAGTACCACATGACAGTAATGTAACTTTAAAAGTAACTAAAGCAGACGAAAGGCTCACTGTGATGGATTATCTATGTCAAGTCTCATGATTTTCCTACCGTACTGAAATTAACAGAAACCAATGGAATGGAGTGGAAGGTAGGAAATCAATCTGAAAACTGAGCTGCTCTTTAAAAATGGTCCGCAGTAATGTAAAATGTATGCAAATTGTAGTTAATGGTCTAAAACCTGTACAACCACCTGTATGGTCATTTTTTAAAGGTTGTAGCAAAGCGTTGGACACCGGAACTCACTGCATTTCTGCACTGCGGTCAGCTTGCGTGCCCACATATCGACAGCAAAATTCAATCCGTCTCCCTCCCCGTGACCCAACTCCTGAGTAAGGTGCTGCTTTCTGCTGAGCCAGCAGTATTGGTTGCAGTGGTGATAGTAAATCCATCTGTCCGCTGGATTTGGTGGTGGATCCAAATCCTGATGCGTTCCTGTACCAGCGCAGCAAGTATAGTTGTGTTGGATGTCGGCACTCTGTGAGCCGCAGCGGGGGTGCACAGGGAATATACAGGAGGACATTAGCTTTGTGATATACGACACTTTCTCACTGTTGGATATAGAACATCACATAATCCCATATGTAAAGCCAGAGCATGAAGGATTTAGAGGGAGGCGTGCAGAGATCCAATTTTTATACCTCCAAGGTTAATCACTCAGGTGAGCAGTAGCAGTGGTGGAAACTCACTAAATACATTTGAGGTTGTTGTACTTTTACTTGAGAATTCCCATTTTCTGCTACTTTATTCTTCTACTCCACTACATTTTGGAAATAAATGTTGTACTTTTTACTCCACTACATTTATTGTATGGCTATAATTTCTTCTCTACTTTAAAAAAGACACATAGCTTTCAAAATACAAACCTTTGTTAAAGATTAAACCAGTGGTTCCCAACATTTTTGCCTTGTGAGCCCTCACAAGACAGCAGTGTCTACTTCAGGCTTCTTGTCTATGGGTTGAAAGCAGTTCCACCAAAGAGATGCGTCCCCTCTAAACCACTCACAAAAACCCATTTGAGGCCCAAAGAGGTAACATTATAATATTCAATATGTTACAAGAAAAGTCCCAAAATGTATTTCACAGTTTGTTTGCAGAACTTCTTCTTTCCCCTACCGTTATACATCTGTATGGAAAGCTACAGCAGTAACATGCTGCTTACACACTGGTGAATCCGTATTAACAATCTATTATGTAGTATATAATATATTCTGCAGAACAAGTACTTTTACTGTTGATACTTAAGGTACATTTTGCTGATTGTTGTATTTGCACTTTTACTTAATACTTCTTCTACCACTGGGCAGCAGAAACAACTGGTATCATAGCCAGCATTGCAGCATATCACCCTTGATTGATATGAATGGGTGCCAACTAAAGGTGCACGTTTGCTGAAAGGACACGGTTTGCTTTTTAAACAGGCTGCTCGCTGGCCTGCCAAAACAATCAAACCCTGCTACCAGCTAATATCTACTAGCTTATTTGGCTGTAATGAAACAGATGGAGCAAGTAGAGACGGCACATTCTGCAGGTCAGAAACAGAAGAGAGGATTCTGTTGACATTTAATAAAAAGGCAACAAGGACGTACAGGACATTGAACCTTACAGAGAAAGTGTATTACAAGCTCATTGTAATACTTGACACAACCTTGCCTGCTGTCTGTACCAATATGTCAAATTTTCAAATACTTTTTCTCAGGCTATCTGAGGCCTCTGCGTTGACTGCACCCCATTAATGTTGAGATGTTTCCAGGAGAATAAAGACTGTCCTGCATTTATTACAATGAGGCAATGCATGAAAAGAAAACAGTGGGAGGCGAGAATCTTCACAAACAGACCTGCTTGCTATTATCTCTCTCCGCTGAAGAGAAAAATACATATCAGTTGCTTGCAGTGTCAAATAAATTTGAAGCAAATAAGCTCAAACCCCCATGCAGGTGCACTGCAAAAGCAGACTGCAGTATCACACTGCTGAGGAGTTAAAATTATGCCTTTCCAACATGTCATCTTTTCAGGAATGTAGAAAAATAGCTTTGTTTTTGTCCAAACGAACCCCATTTCTTTTTTCAGTTCCTCCGGTGGGTTTTGAAAGGTGCTTGTAAGCCCAAGGCTCGTAGATCTTGCTCAAGCCACAGAGGACAGCAATCCTTCATTTTGAATTAAGACATGTGAACACCACCAAGACTCCAGTTACAGCGTGAGGTTTTCTGCCAAGAGCGGCATTAGAATGCACATGGGTCCTGGATTATTGTTGCATTTGAGTGGACGCATCTGTCCGTTTACATCTTTGTTTTCTTCTGTACTCTCCTTTGGAAAAACAGCCTGATTTTGTGTTTACGGAGGAGTTATTTTTCACTTAAACTAAACTGCCCATAACTTAAACATGTAGTTGTTTGCCAGGAATGAATGTGTACTTCAGGATCACAGTGGGTGGTACACTGTATGTGGATGTCTTATACTCTGTTAGTTTCAGTTGTTATTCACACAGATTCATCTTAATAGGACCACAGGAATTTTTTACCTCCAAACTCTCAACAAGGAACAACAGTATCCACATGGGACTGTAATGCAGTTTCAGAGTTAAACAAACCTGCAGTGCCATTAACGTAGCTCAATCTGATTAAAGCATCGTAACATTACACCCTCTGTGGGGCACCTTGTGTTTTTAACTGCATCTGAAGAGCTGTGGTGCAGCAGAGAGTTTGTAAAAAAACATTTTCTTTTCAGTAAAGAGGGTAGAACAGTTCACCCCAGCTAATGAATATTATATGTCATGAACAAGTTGTTTCTCATTTCAGTAACTTCTTACAGACTACCTTAAGACATGTAATATACTATAGTGTGACTTGTGATACTTTGGAAAAGGTGTAGCCTTTAAATTATCGATTAGTCAACAGACAAAATATAGTGAAGAGAGAAACCTTTAGTCATGAAGTAAAATAATAATAGTCACTCATAGAGGTTATGTGGTGAAGGTAAAAATCCCCTTCATGCAAAGATCTGCTGACCTGAAACCTTTGATGAATGTTTTAAACCTTCCAGCTCCACATGCATGATGTGGAAAACCTTTTTTTTTTTTTTGTGTGTGTGTGTGTGTGTGTGTGAGAGAGAGAGAGAGAGATGGTAGCCGAGGTGCTGGTAGCAGATGTTTATCACTGCCTCGCCTCCTTGCTGTAGATTAGTAACACATGATGGCACCTCATTCAAATAACCTTCCACACTCAACACCGCTCTGCTACAGAGGTGGTGGCAACAAGGAGGTGGCAGTTTGGGTTTTACCATCATGTTAGCTGTGGGAATTCAGAGAAGACACTGATAACACACTGCCCTCTAGTGAAACGTGTCCTCTTTTGTCTCCAGATATCTCCTAAACAGCTAATCCATATTTAAATGGAGGTAGATTAAAGATAATTCAGGTTTCCGTGCATTGTCTCAAGATAAGAGTAATGTGCTTTGTGGTGTTTTTCAAATTAATGTCAGTTAGCAAATGGGATATTTCAATAATGCTTCAATACCAAGTTAGTACAGTGCTAATCTATTTGAAAATCTAATTATTTCAGATCATGTATCTATATGCAGTAAATACTGTGAAATTTAAATACAGGACTTTTAACACTATTCACCTTCATTTTTATATATATATTAAAATGAGCACATCTTGACCTGACTGACTGAGTGACTGACTTTTTTTCCTCCTCAGGACTTTGAGAAACCCAGTCCTCCCCAGAAACCGCTACCTGCAGACCCACTAGGGAGGAGCTCCCGGCTGGGTCACAGCGCCACAGCAGTAGGGGTCCACATCCCCGGGACTGGACCCCTCCCCATCCCCATCCCCACTGTTCCCAGGCCTCCACCCACCATCCCTTTACCCAGCAGGTCAGTGCAACGTGACAGGAATCACATGTCTGTAGAGCCCTTTTCACATATGGAATAACTACCATTGTGGACTTCATCTGCCTGGTGAAGTGATGGCTTTTTGTTAATCAGACATAGATGGTGGTGCTGTGGCCTTTACACAGCATTCAATTTGGACAATTTAGAAACATGTTATGGAAATGTTACTACAGTATGTCCGACCTAATAAGAATACTATCTTGACTTTTAAGTAAAAGTGAGTCGTGCTCATTCAGACATGAGACCGCCATGTTAAATTGCCATCAGCTTAACATAATGAGGTGCATGTCATTAATATATACTGTATTGGATAACACTGAATTTGTATTTCAGACAATTAGAAAATCATGTTATGTTGTTGATTGTGTTTAGGAACACAGTTATTTAATATTTTATCCGTAGTGTCATACTGACGTCGTTATTCGTGTATTTGTTTGTGTTTCAGACCTGTGCCGGTGTTGCCCTACAGACCACCAAAGACTCATAAGGACTGCTGAGCTCTTGGCATCATGGACAAGTAGATCTTCCACCAACAGACGGAGACTTTCTTGATTTGCACTAATTACTGAGACTCTGTAGGACCTTTTGGACACTTGGAAGTATCACAGAGTTTCCAGTGAAAGGGGGCTAACGTCACACCTCGGTGCTACGCCTCTAAAAGGTGCTTTGTTGTCCTCGCTCAGGTACCAATGAACTATTTATCTATTTAACTATTTAACTTCGATGTTCCCCGTTTGTGCACAGAGCACTCTGATCAGGAGTGATTTTCCCCAAGGAAACGTTGAGAACTGAAGGAAACATAGTGTGAGCTAGAATATTTCTTGCATTTTTTGGCGATTTTTATACTTTTTTCTCAAATGAAATGCTGAAATATATGCTGTTTTTATAACGAGTGAAGTTGCTGGAATATTTGAAGCTCAAACATGTTTGGTGTTTTTGGACTGAAATGAAGATGAAGGGAAATGGAGCACAACTCAGCAATGTGTCAGTGTAGCTTGTGGGCCGTAGAGCAGTGTTATTTATTTGTTTTTCATATTTTTATTCTGTATTCAATACCAAATACATATTTTCTATCCATGTCACCACGGTGCTACAAAGTGGATATTGATCAAATCCTTTTTTTTATTACACACATTGGACTCACATTAAAGCCTTGGACTACATTTTTATGGGATTAATCCTATCAGCTCATTTTACAGTCTCGCGGTCAGGCTCTTTTATTCCCTTATAAATTCACTTTTGCAGGGAAGTACAAACAGGAAAAGTACTTTTCACACATGTCAGACTGGCTCTGACACACCGCTCGGGGCATGTGTTGGACGCTCAACATGTTCTCCTGATACTGGCAGACGCTGCAGAGTCTAAACAGATTTGACAGACTGATTGTGTTCCAGAGAATTACACCAACCCCAAATAATTCAACAATAACTCTGGTGTTTGTATGTTTAACGTTCACGCTCACTTTTGTCTTTGAGTGTGTGAGCCAAGAAGAATGACTTCAGCGCTGTGAGCTTTCCAAGCTCCTCCTTGACTGCTTCCAACAAGATGTTTTACCATATCTGTCCCGTCTTTTTTTTTGTCTTCATAACATTCCATTTGGATTTTGTATGGCTTTGTTGTTCTTGAACTCTGAGATTATTTATGCATTCACAGCATCGTTCATTAGATTCAGAGCCTGGCGTTCCACTTTGAGTTAGGCAACTTGATGTTATTTGTCGTTGACTTGCTGTTGCACCAGGAGGGATTCCGCTGTTAAAACCTTGACAGCGCAGAACTTGTTCCTGCGTCAGTGTTGGGTTTGGATGAAGTATTTCATATTCGCTGTGTGTCAGAATGCAGTGCTTGTCTTCTCATCACTGCAGGATGACTCAAGTCAATAAAGCCCTGCATACATGCATTGCATTCGTGTACAGAAGTCTGCAGTTAATGCTTTTTCATGACAGAGTAACTGCTCTCCGCTGGAAAATGTTTGAATGTTTGTGTTGTGTCGATTAGTCGTTCAGTGTTTATGCCATTTGTAAATCCTAAGTGTACTGCGTTTATTTGCATAACTGTTAACATGTTTAAAAGCCATTGTAAAGTGTAAATATTGTATGTCAGTTATCATTTCTTTTCCTATTTTTTTTCCTGTTATTCATTTACAAGCACAGTGATATAGGAACTACTTTGAGGCTGTGCCCCATTTACACTGCGTGGTGAAAACATGATTTTGAAGATTTCAACCTAAACTTGTTGGCCAGAGAGAAATGTTTCAGGATAACATTTAAACTGAGAGGTTTTATTGATGAAATCATAGCCAAATAAAAGTTCCTTTGTCTTGTTTACAACACGTTATTTTAATTTCATTCCCACTTTGATTTAAGTTAGTTAGTAAAATAACTTCAAGAGAGAGAAACATTTTAAAACCACATGTGGCTGTTAAAGAGGGTTCGTAAGGATAGGAATCTTCAGCATTTGATGAACATGAAATATGAACTGATGCCATACTAACTGTTTTTTGTTGTTTCGGCCTTAGAGAAGATGAGTGTGCCTTTTGCTCTCAGTCTGCAAAATGCAACTCACCCCATAACAAAGCCACCAAAAAGCCAGCATGACAAACAAGGTTTGCAAACATATAAACTTGTATCATAATCCTACTGTATAAGAACAACTAGCAACATATGATCACCTTAAAATGTGATGAATATGCAACACTTATGAAGACAAAAGAGGAAAAAACTATAAAACTAAGATGTTTTGCTAATCCTTTCCTCTAATAAGCAGCAACCAATAAACAGTGAAAATGACACAAACATAAGTGTGTCAAGAACAACACTTCAGGTATGTGTGACGTTTTCCTGGTGGCTCACTGTATGAAAGGATCCCACCAATCTGTGACCTCATTCTTTCTTTTGCTCTGCTGTCCAAACTCTGTTGGGGAGCAGCCTATCGTGGCTGTTCAACACTGCCACCTGCCAGGCTACACTGGTCATTACAACAACTGAAGCGCCTCCCTCCCTTCCTCCCTCCCTCCCTCCCCTCCAGTCTTATCTTGTTATCTTCCCTTAGCGTGCTCCCTCAGACCACAGGGTGAAGTTGCCCTTGAGTCCCGATTGAGGATCAGTTCCCCCTAATACTTGTTAACTTAGACCGTTAGTGGGAAAGAATACAGAAGAAGGAAAAGCCTTGACCTCTAAACTGCCCTTAAGTGAACTAAAGAACAGGATGGAACCAAAAGAACATAATATAATTAACATCAACACATAATAATCATCATCAATCATATAATTAACTAAAAACAGCCACAAAACGAAACAGATGTGTGATTTATGTGTTTTATAAGGAAGTGAAGCAGTAATGTATGGCATCATATTAACCATTAAGGAGGGCAGTTGTTGTACTGGGTAGCTTGCACGTGTGGCTGCATGAATGTTCGGTTGTGAAAAAAGTAGTTTGCGGCTGCTAATTATCAGCCACTAGTGGGCGCTAAAGACATTTTCCAAATTTCTTACTAATGTTAGTGGGAAGGAATAGGTGACATTTTGGCAAATGTGCTTATTTGCTGTCTTACCTAGAGTTAGATGAGAAGATTTAACTTCTATTCCGCTCTCACTGACCATGAGGGTATCAGTCTATCCGATAGCTAAGTAGAAGCGCATTTGCAGGAAATTTAGCCCTAGCTTAGGTATGCAAACTACTGTAAGAAATGAGTAGTTAAGTTAATGTTCTTTATGGGTCCCTCTGCTCATTTTATGCTACAGTACCATTTTTGTGCAGAGAAAAAAGCTTTGAAAAAATAATAATAATGGTCCATATATCCACAGGCCTCCATCCCATTTCAAATATTGTTTTGATATTGTTACCAAAAGACATCTTTTATTTTCTATGATTAAAAGGTGGTAGGCTTTTGTCGGTGTGTTAACACTGGAGGGTGAAAGCAGAGCACATCGGACTTCTCACACCAGTGTGTGTGTGTGTGTGTGTGTGTGTGTGTGTGTGTGTGTCATGTGTTGATGACCGCACTTCTATGGGATTAGTGGCCACATGACAACACTGGGCTGGCCGCCTAGTGAGCCTTTCATTTGGCTTCACTTGCAGAGGCGGTCTGTGTGCCATCCAACAGTTTACTGAGAGCTGGAGAGTTCCAAACTTCATTTCTGTGGATCAGCAAATTAAGTCTAAACCGGACAGACTGGGAGCTCACTTGTGATGGCGCAGGACATTAGCAGTATAACTGGAGAGGAGTATTTTGAGGGGAAATCACCCAGTTGTTCAGACACAGAGGCTTTGAGTCGAGGAGACAAAGAATATGATGACATTTTGGAGCTTAATCAGTTTGATGGACTGCCTTATTCCTCCAGGTTTTACAAATTGCTGAGAGAAAGGGAGGAGCTGCCAGTGTGGAAAGCAAAGTGTGAATTTGTGGACACTTTGGCCAAAGGACAGTTTGTCATTGTCAGTGGCTCTGCTAAAACTGGAAGGAGTTCTCAAGTGAGTACTGCATGACACTGCCATGGAAATTGCACATTTCATTCATGCAACAGCAGATTCAACTCTGCTACAGGGAGATCTTCAAGACCTCTTACTGTCAACTTATAGTGGGGACACATCTGTGACGCAAACAACTTATCTCACTCTTATTTTGAAACAGATTCCCCAGTGGTGTGCGGAATTCTGCCTGTCAGTCCAGTTCCAGCATGGCATGGTGGTTTGCACCCAGATTCACGCGCAGCAGGCAGTAGATCTTGCCTTAAGAGTGGCTGATGAGATGGATGTCAACATTGGCCATGAAGTCGGGTACAGCATCCCTTTGGAAACATGTTGCACCAATGAGACAGTCCTCAGGTATTGTAAAGCAGTAATTCCTACCTTCAAATGCACACGTACCCAATGTTTCTCTATCTGATTCCTTCTCTCCTCCCGCCGGGTTACAATAAAGCGTGGTCACGACACATGCAGCTAAATCACCCCCGCCTTTACTTATTCTCAAGAGAGAAGTGAACAAAAGGCTTGAGGGGGCTCTTTTCAGGAGCTCCTCCACAGCTGCCCGGCTCCCTGTCTGCCCATATGTCACACTCCCTCATGTGGGTCCCCCATAAGTCAGCTGCAGAACAAAGAACCTCTGCACACTGAGGGGAGGGCGATAAGACAAACAGGCAGCTGGCAAGTACGAAAGGATCCACTCCCCAGACTAATTATCAGAGTAAATTACACTAATAGGGGCAAAGCTGATGTGTGGACAAAGTAGCTTTCATTAAGATGCCATTCTGAGGTATGCTGAATGGATTTCCTGAATATATTGTTCCACTCTTTCAGCCCAGAGGCTTACAATGAAAGAAACCTGAAGATTTATTTCAGGCTGTTGTGAATTTGAACACAGTGTGCCTCTGTGCATGTATTTGCTCCCTCCCAATGTCAAGCATCATTGTGTCACCCACCACAGGTACTGCACAGATGACATGCTACTGAGAGAGATGATGTCAGACCCATTGCTCGAGCGCTACGGCGTGGTAGTCGTGGACCAGGCCCACCAGCGGACCGTAGCCACTGATGTGCTGCGGGGTCTGCTGAAGGACATCGCCCTGCAGAGGCCGGAACTCCGCGTGGCCCTCCTCACGGCCGCCGAGTCCGACCCCAAGCAGGTGGCCCACTTCACCGGGTCGGCTGTGCCTCTGATTCGCCTGGAGAGCCCACGTGCTGGGGAGGTGGTGTACGCCAGCACAGGTGACAGCTACTTCTGCTCCGCTCTCCGTCTGGTGCTGGAGATCCACCACTCAGAAGAGGAAGGAGATGTGGTTGTGTTTCTGGTGACGACGCAGGTAAAAACATTTTAAAAAAGGAAAGAAAAATCTGCACCACGTGACTGAAAACGTGTCTTCCTCTGACTTTCTTCTTTGTTTACTCCCTACCAGGAGATAGATCTGGCTCTTGACATCCTGTGTCATGAGGGCCACAGCTTACCCCCTGAGCTGGGTGAGCTCCTGCCCATTGCTGTGCACCCTGGCCAGCCTGGGAATCTACCAGTGCTGGGGGAGGATGAGACGGGCCGGACACGCAGAATATTCCTCACATCCAGCCCAAACGAGGACTTCTTCTGGGCTGTTGGCTCAATACGCTTTGTCGTTGATGCCGGGCTTGAGAAAAGATCTGTAAGTTGGTCCTTATTTGTTGTAATTTAAATAAGAGTTAAAATTATTCCGTAAAGTCCTCTCAAACTTTTGAAGGTTGAGTTCCAGGGTTCTAAATTTATTTAAGCTAAATCTACTGAAAGTAAAAGTACTCCTTGTGCAGAAAAGTGGCCCCTTTAAGTATTATTACACTGTGTATATTATTTGATTTTCTTAATACCAATTCAATTTAAATAGTCATGGTGGAGCTAGTTCTGTGTACTTTATGTACTGTCGGGTGGTTTAATCTTTATGCATTATATTTTATGACCTGATAATATGTTTTGTATGTAAAATCTCCATCTGTAAGGTAGCTAGTAACTATAGCTGTCACATAAATGTAATGGAGGAAATGTAATGTGGAAAATGTATGTCGGAGTATTAAGTACTTTAATAAATGTACTTAGTTACATTCAACCACTGTATATAATCAAGGTCAGCACACTCTGATGCTGTTACAGGTTTACAACCCCAGGATCAGAACAAACTCAGTCATCATTCAGCCAATTAGAAGCAGTCAAGCCAAGAGTCGCAAACAGCTGGCAGGTCCAACAGGTGACAACAAGTTACAACTGTTACTATGTACAATGTTTGATGTGAATCTCTGGCTGCCACTTTCACTGCTGCCGTCATGTCTAAAAAGGCTGCTTCTATCCTGTAGGCAAGTGTTTTTGTCTGTACCCAGAGGACAGACAGCTTCCTACTGTGGAACGCCCGCATATTGTGGAGTCTGACGTCACTTCCACTGTGCTCTACTTGAAGAGGATGGAGATCGCTGGACTGGGCCACTGTGACTTCGTCGACAGGCCAGGTGTGATTTACATTAAGTGACTAAACAGAGAGAATATTTTTATTGCGGCCAAGCCCCTGTTGTTCCCTAAATTCCACATGTGCTCTGTGATAATGCCATGAATTTCGGGTTCAGCCAGTCCATTTTCCCTTTTGTTCCAACAGAGGGGAACTTTTTTTTTTTTTATTGGAGGGCAGTGAGCCGTGCCTCAGCTGAACTGACAGCTCCTCTTCTGCAAGCGTCCTATTAGAGCTGACCTGCTTCTGGGTGCTTTTGTTCCCCCGGATTTATTTATCCCCACTAACACACACACACACACACACACACACACACACACACACACACACACTCAGCCTCCCATTAGTTGGTTAGAGCATAAACATAATGTGGTGTGTGGGAGTGTCCATGTCTCTTTGTTTCGCCGTGATGTTCATGGAAAAACAGAATAGAAAATCTGATTTGTACCATGAAAGTCTTTTCATTTTGCATAGTGATGCATAGCAGATGTTGGTGAGGATTATAAAATCCTAATCTTCTTCTGCCTTTTTCTTCAGAGCGTGCTCAGCAGGGTGCCAGTATACTGCAGGGGGGGTTGTCCCAGTGGGTCAACACGCTGGATTACAGTTTAGGCAGCATGAAAACTGAAAAAATAATCCATAACAGTTTTAGCCAAAGTGTGTTTGTATGTAAATAATATTCTCCTGGTTTAAATACTAGACTAGACATTTACTTGGTTCTCTGAGGGATTTAGTTCCTAGTTTTCACCCCACAAAAAGCAATATGGAACAAAAAACAAATCCTATCCAATCCAGATCCTGGAGGTCTAATGCAGGCTTTGGAGGAGCTAGACTACCTAGCAGCTCTGGATAATGATGGCAACCTGTCTGAGATGGGCATCATCATGTCCGAGTTCCCAGTGGAGCCCCA
The DNA here is from genome assembly GCA_036023855.1 of Gadopsis marmoratus. NCBI lineage: Eukaryota > Metazoa > Chordata > Actinopteri > Centrarchiformes > Percichthyidae > Gadopsis > Gadopsis marmoratus. The sequence goes on along the minus strand of JAVQJF010084156.1, from coordinate 14,954 downwards.
AATGGCCAAGACGCTGCTCGCCTCCTGTGAGTTTGACTGTGTCAACGAGGTGGTCATCATTGCTGCCATGCTAACAGGTAACCTGGCATCTGAAGAAAGATCTGTGTGTATAAACATACAAAGACATTTCGTGCGAGACCATATCCATGTACAAAGCCATGTTCTCTGACATGCATCTTATCAGGGTCAACCCGTAAGTTAAACATCACATTTGTCTTGTGGATTTCTTTTAGCACCAACTTGCTTCATGGTACCTTCTGTGGACTTGAAGCCAGAGGCAACCCAGTGCCACGTGAAGTTCCAGCACCCAGAGGGAGACCACTTCACCCTCATCAATATCTACAAGGCCTTTAAACAGTGCCAGCAGGATCCATGTGAGTTTAGAGAATATCACCTATATGGACACACACACACACACACACACACACATACATACACACACTATTTAGGTAAATGAATGAAGAAAAATCATTGTAAACAAGTTCATTGGTCTTAAACAATGATATTAAAGGGTATATTTGCAAAAATGACAACAAACAATGAGAATAATACTTTTTTTAAATAAAAAATAAATAACATTTCCTCCAACAACACGTTTATGTTTTTGGGGGGGTATTTGCCTTTATGAGATAGTGGACACTAGAGAGAAAAAAATCTAAAACAATACTCATTTATACTCATATAGTTATATTGATTATTGTCCCATCGCTATGTCTTCGTCACTGACTCTGCCTTCCTATAATGCTCTCTTTGGCTCTGTCCTCTTCCCCTGTTAGACTGTAATGTGGAGAATTGGTGTCAGAACTTCTACCTGAGCCACACTGCTCTGCTGATGGCTGACGCTCTTCGTGCTGAGCTCACCGACACTCTGAAAAGGATTGAGCTGCCCATCTCAGTGCCTGCCTTCGGTTCCCGAGGCAACACCCTCAACATTAAGAGAGCCCTGCTGGCAGGATTCTTCATGCAGGTCAGACGACACAACTTTATTATTCAAATCAGCAAAATCACATGTGGTTATCAGATCAATATCGTCAGCTTACAACATTTCAGCTTGCATCAAACACCTCCTGAAAACTCTTAAAGGCCATTAAACTCCCCTAAGTGGAACTAATGCAGCAATGTGGAGTGTGCTTTAATCATGTGTAATTATACTGTGATTTTAGTTTCCACAAATAATCATCATAGAAAGCTTTTTGAAATATTAATGTATTTCTGTTCTTTTAGAATCTAGGTGATTAGAAATACGCAGAAACAATACTTTTTCTTTTATGACAATTATCTTAATTATTATTTAGCCATAATGGTGCAGCCCGACCACCTTGTCACCATCAGCAATGCAATACAGTGAACTGAACTGATTTTTATTATTCAACTGGCAGTTCAACTACTTTCAGATCATACACTTCAACTGACATTTCAACTGCTGTCAGTGTGTCTACTGTTTCGATGCTCCCGTCTTGCTTATTTAAATTCTCGGGTAGTGACTCCGTCTGGCTGTGCCTTGGCTGTGATTTCCCTCAGGTGGCACGGGATGTGGACGGATCAGGGAACTACTTCATTCTAACCCACAAGCATGTGGCACAAATCAATCCTCTGTCTGGCTACGGAGCCAAGAGCCCCAAGCTGGGCCTGCCGGAGTGGGTGCTGTTCCATGATCACTCCTTCTCTGAGGACAACTGCCTCCGCACTGTAACCCACATAACACCTGAGGAGTAAGTCTCAACCTTGTCAAGACTTTGTTCTTTGTACATTTTAATTTGTGCACTTGTTTTGCATCCACATAATTCAAAGTATAGTCTTCTTAACTAGGCTGCTGTCTTTTGTTGCTTTAAAAGAACCCAGTAGGCCACACACATATCTTCACATCTGAAGCAGCTTAAAAGTATTCAGACAGACACAAAGTATTCAGAATCCCCAGTTCAGCACAGACTAGTCATGCTGGTTGTGAGAGGACGTATCATAATCCTGTTCGCAAGTATCAGCTGGTTGGAGAGGGGATTATGGATTGCACAGGTGCCGGGGAATGTGGAGCTGCAGTTGAATGGAGGAAGAGAAAGCTCTGCAGCCTTTGTCATGCTCTCTTATGTTCCACATCCTGAAACGTGTGACACCGTTCAAATAATGTGAGGAGCAGATACTGCAAGTATCTCTTAAGTCGTCTCTCTCTGACAAAAGTGCTTGTCATTCAAAACTAACCCATATTGATGGAAATGAAATTTGCATCAGTTACATTCAACACAAATGAGCTTGTTTCACTTAAATTGCTTTGAATGTGATGCACAGAAGACTGCGTAACAAACACGATGTGCTTTTTACTAACAACATTGTCCTCTAGGTTTATTCAGATGGCGCCACTGTATTTCTTCTACAATCTACCGCCCAGTGAGAGCAAAGACATCCTCCAAAACATTTTGAACCATGGAGCTTCTCCGTATCAAGAGAAACCTCCAACCTCCCGAGATGAGCCCCAGGAGACCCAGACTTATGACCGCTGTGTCATACAATGACCCACTGTGGTGAGAAATAACCAGTAGGACGGACGCACATTGTCTGGACAGTTGTATAGTTGATCATATTTCTTTTCCGTTCATCTGTGCCATTAATCCCTAACTTTTGTCACAGTATCATGCCCTGTATTTATCTTCAGATAGTTACAAAGTGCACTATTATATGAAATAAACACTAACTGCTGTTCTGTTTTTCAGTGTCCCATTTCTTTGTACTTATTCCTTTTATTCAAGAGACAGCTGGTTACTAAATTGTTCAGTATAATTTTCTCATACTTTTAAGATGTCTAATTTCTTTTTATTCTACTCCAGTGAGGTTTCCAATTTAGGTTCAGTCCCACTGAGTCTGTGGTTCCACATCCTGTTCCTCCTTTTACCTTCAGTCACTGTCCAACAGTCAGTCACCCACAGCACTGAGGGTCCAGCCTGATTGATGAGGTGCAGGGACAGTTTGGGCCGCCTGCAGCTCCAGCTGGCACGGACACAGCTCAGTAACAGTGGGGTGACCCAGTTCACTTGACACTTCATTGAAAACATCCCGTACCCTCTTCGGTGACCCAGGTCTGATGGACTAATGCCAAAACCCACATTGTCGCTTAACCCACTTAAAATCTTTTACTCTGAATCGTCTTTTCAAGGCGAACCAGCTGTGTGCAATATATTTTAGCATCATGTACTATATGTTTAAATGTCAGGATACAGAAAGAAATAGTCCAGTATGTTAGATCATAGTTTGTTTATTAAAATACCTCTACTTCAACTAAAAGTTAATCGGATGTGTCCCATTAAGCCCAAGACTACATTAGCATTTTGTGATGCTTCAGGAGAAACATGCAATATCATGACGGTGACAGAACAGAAACACTGCATAAAATTTAAATATCTTTTATTTTCATGTCACAGCAAACCATGCTGATATAAACTCACATTTATACAAACTAGCCTCTGAGTTTGCATTGAGTGTTGCCAAAGTATTGCACATTTGTTGGCTTGGAAAGCAAATAACACATTTGAGCTTTTTTTTTTTTTTTAAACTTGTCAGCCATCAATCACACTTCATTCTATTTATTTCACAGCATTATTGGTGTTTCTGAATATCAAAAACACCAATGATATATTAAAATGTATCATTTTTATTATCATGTACTTAAATGATTTATCAAAGCAACTATATATATATATATACACACACCATCTTTAAAATGTTTCTTATTCTGTATGTTCTTGTTGGTAGAAAAATTAGGCAATCCAGGTGATGTTTGGTACAGTCAACAACAAACCCTACACATAGGAGCTTTACATATTACCCATAACTGCTTAAGAAAATTATAAAATAATATTAATAATATCTTCTGGATTTACAACTCTTTTCACAAAAATTTACAATTCAAAACCTGTGATGCAAATGTTAGAAAAAGAGGCGCAGGAGGTAAAATTAGCTTTGAAACTGTAGTTCAGAGTAGGACCGTGTTGCCTGAGCATGTGCCTGGTTAATAATGGTGTCTATAAATCATTGTTTCCTGTCGCAGCATTTTTGAGGTCTCCCCGGAGTCCGGCTCGGATGCCCGTCAAGATGTAGAGAAGCAGAATTAAAGTCTTGAGACTCCTCCTTGCTACGGTTAATGTCATCATCATGAATGCGTACCTGTGTCCTCACTTCCTGTTTGCGGGGTCAGCTGCTGCAGGAGCTCTATGTGGAGCATGACGCGGCTGAGGAGAGGTGCGTTTTTCTCAGCTCGCAGCAGCTTCGAGTACACATTCTTATAGGTTTTCAACAGCTCCTCATCCTTATTGCTGTAATAAAAACAAATATACGATGGTCAGGAGTGAGCATTGTCGAGGTTTAACGGATATAAAATACAGCTGAACATACCACATAAGGGTTTTAGATTCTTGCTCACACCTTGGTTTCCGTTTCATTGTCGTCATCAGTTTGATCAGCTGCAGCAACAGGAAGGAGAAACTTGGCTCAAACACTGCAATCAACTTCATCACTTCCTGGATGTTCAGTCCTGTGGTGAGGCCACCGGCCACATCAGGAGACTCTGCTGACCTATCAGGGAACGGTTCACTCAACTGCAGGACAAGAAGTAAAAGGACAAGATGGTTGCAGGTTGCGTGCGGTGTGCGATCAAGAAAAAGGCAACTGAACAAAGTTTTGCCAAGATGAGTAAGTGTCAGCGTTCCCATCTGCTGCTCTGAAACCTACATCTATCTGCTCCTCCAGCAGTTCTTTATGAATCAGCTGGAAAGCATAACGAGTGTCAGTCATGATCTCTACTGCTCCAGTCAGGCTCTTCAGCTTAGCCGCACTGCTGCTCTGACCTGTGGAAACACAATATGAAACATTCAAATATGATGCCGTGGATAGGAAGGCCATTATGTTCTCCAATTCAGTCCTTCTTTTAAGACAAAACAGGGTATATGCAAGGCCTTTTTAACACCGTTTCAACATATTTTAAGAAGAACAATTTGTAACTGGTTATCAGCAACACATCTTACATTTACAGTACTATATCAGGACATTGTTTGACATAATTCAGATTGGCTGAGGGGGGACAAAACTCAAGAGAATAACCCAAAGGCAAGGTTTATTAAAAGTAATAATGGTCACATACTCACATTAACAAAACATTTTGGCCATAAATGGTATTGCATCAATAGGACGACAGTCTGTCTGAATCTATGTTCCAAAAAAATGATACTGTATAGAATGCTGATTAATACAAGTTAATACTTTTCAAGACTTCATTCTTCGATAAACTGATTTAAAACCTTTTAATAGTAGAAGACCCCACGGATACCCTGCACAACCAAGCATCACTGACAGTTACTCACCTGCCATAGTAAACTCAGCAAAGGCCACCCTCTCCAGAAGCGTGCGGAGCAGCTCACAGGGTGCATCTTTGAGGCTGAGGAACAAACAGACAGCCTTGCTGTAGTGAAGCTCTGCCAAGCTCCGATGCTGCTTCCTCAAGTGTTCATCCCCCACCTGTCACACAATTAGAGCCAGAAACACAGACATCCTTCAGTGTGTATTTTACTGCTGTAAGTATGAAACACAGACGTCCTATCACCAGTGATTCTATTCTAGTCAGTGTCGAGTTCCTCTTCCCTACAGAAAATAACACATTTTCCTGTTGACGTAACAAGATAAAGAGTGAGCTAAGACACGTGAATTATTAGTACAGACGACAAACGGATATTCAGAAAGAAAAAAGGTCTGATATTATTGTATAATTTGACACGGTTTCCCACCTGGTTGCGGAAGCAGCTGTGGTACATAGAGGCCAGGCGGTGGTGGATGGTGGCAGCTCTGTACTGGTAGAGCGGCTGACGAGCCGACTCAGTCTGCAGGTCGCAGAACTTCAGGGACTTCATCATCGCGTCTGTCACCTCCCTCTCAATCTGGGCAAACACACAGGGGCGGATGATTTAAAGTTTCTCAATTTATAAAAAGCAGACTCTTTGAGGATATAGTTTACCAAGTATGCAAAATAATCAAAATGTGTGGAAGTTTAACTTAATTAAGAATATTTGTTCACTATTATGTGAAAAGTGTAAAGTTAAGTGTTCAAACTCACCTGCTCCTGGGCCTTCCTGGACAGCGGGGCGTAGTCCTGCAGAAGTGTAGCCAGGGTGAAATAGGTAGTGGACAGCTCCCAGTTTACACTGTCCCACACCGCTGGGTGGCTCTCTCGACTTGCGAGTGACTTCATAGCCCGCAAGTAGTAATCTAAGGCCTGGGGTAAAAAGAGGACCAAAATTGATTAATTAAGAGCAAGCGATGGAAGGGTCTGTAGCAAGATGGATAAAAAACAAACCAGATCATTAAGTTTGCAAAGACATAAAGGGTTTGACATGGCACCTTGTTGTAGTAGAGGGCCTCTTCAGGTGAGAACTCGCCTCTGCTCTGGTCGGCAGAGATGGCACAGTGGGCCTGAGCACAGATTCTCATGAGCCTGCCGGTGTTACACAGCAGCAGGGCTGTGTTGGTGCTGTCCCCAATGGCTTCAAAGTCCTTCATGCCTTTCTCAAAGAAGGCAAAACTCTTCTTCCACATCTCCTGCTCGACTACAGAGACTGACTTCTGCACTAGAAGGGACAAACATGGCCAGGTATAAACCATTATATACAAAGAAGAAATACATTTTTATAAACACATTTTTTCAATTGTTTGTCGATTCGGGTGCAAATGTGCCTTCCAGTGCAAAGCAACTCAATTTCAAACTTTGCTCATGCAAGGTCAGACATTCTGGAAACTGAGCAAATTAAATATGTAACAATCATTGTAGTTTTCTGTAAACTTATTGGTGGCTATAATTGTCAAAGCTCCACTTGTTGCCTTTTAATCCAACATACCTTCTTTCTCAGTCTGCATGGCTGCAGCCTGGTTCATATAATAGACTCCCATCTCGTTGCGAATGTTGCCCAGCCTTTTGAGCACCTGCGCCAGCTGATCTGAGGCATGATCTTTCAAAGCCTCAGAGACGAGCAGTTCATACGCTGCCTCATAGCACTTGCTGCTAACAAACAGCTGGTACTCCGGGTCCATGGCCAGGTCAGTTGCCATGTTGAAGGCTAGCGGGTAGAGAGTAAAAGCATTGATAAATGGAATGATCAATAATTGAACAGATCAGCTAATCAGACAACTTCAATACACCAAGCAAGAAAGCTGGCCACTGTGTGCTCTAAGATGACGGTCTCTCTTTAGTGACTGACTCTGACAGCTGCTCTCTCTGTGCAGGCTGTGCAGGATCTCCTGGTCCTCTTTGGTCTGGTAGCTGTATTCCTCCTGGTAAGCTGCTCTGTTGTTGGCATTCTGGGCCAACATCAGCTGGATGTCCCCACACAGAGACAGGCACTGGCTGTGAAACTGCAGCACCTGCGGGTGCAGTGTACCGCTCACTGAACAATAGGCATCTGGAGGGAACAACGGGCGCAAAGGAAAAGGGGAGAGAGAAATAAATGTTGAGTTATTGTACTGCTTGTTTGTAATTGGTATCAAAACTAAAATGTAATTCATCCTCACAGCAATGTAGTTTTAGTAGCAGAATGAGTTGTGATTATTTGATTATTATTATTATATTAGATACATATTTATGTGGCCAAAGGTGGATTTTGAATGGACGTTTTAAAGCAGTTTGACTCAGATTTTAGGACCTGATCTGTTTAAAACAGCAGTTGGTTCCATTAGATTAGTCACTTTGTATTTAACTTACATTTAACTGAATAAATACATTACATAAATAACACTATAAAAATGGAGGCGGGTCGAAATGACAAAAGTACAAATTTTCACGACAAAGTATAAAATAATGTCAGCAGTAGAGACAAAGTTAAATAATCTTACCGTAACACTGCAGAGATAGCTTGATGTAGCGCAAGGATCGCCCGTACTTCAGCAAGTTAGTGGCCGCATCAGACAGGACGTAGTAGGCCTTGGAGGCTTTGAGGAAAAGTTGCAGCTTCATACGGTGCTGCCACGAGCCGGGGATCATCCCAGAGCGTGTTGGGTGCTTTTGGTCTGCCTGCAAGGGCCCCGCTGGTGACGACCAGGAGAAAGACAGTCCTTTAGCAACAATTTGTCTACGTCATAAGAAAAACACTTGATTTGACTCACGTACATCGTAATTCTTACCTAGGTCCTGTTTAATTATGCGGTATTATATCAATTATCCTTTGACATAAGGAATGTAGACTGACCTCTTTCAACGAGAAGCGAGATGCCTGACTCGGCAGCGCAGGCTCCGATTGCACTTCTGTCCTCATATTTGAGAGGAATGGGTGTGTTAGGGTCTGCAGCTGGGAGATCACTCTCCTTGATGGTACCATCCACTGCCTTCAGCCCCTGTGTAGTGTATTACAGTGATTATTAATACAGTGGATCACAAATTCCTTGGGACATATCACTATTTTTAGCATCAGGAGACTTGCCTTTAGTACGTAGCTCAGGACATGCCTGCATTTCTCCTCCTTGTCTTGAGAAACAGGGAAAGCACAACTTGGCTGCAAGGATCCAAAAAGAGAAGCTTATCCTTTGGTGTTTATATACAACATGTTTATCTGCGTATTCCACCCTGTCCCCTTAGGTCTGTGCAGAGGGAAAACATTTAGAGAAGCACTCACTCTGATCTGGTGAGTGGACTTGTATTTCTCCGGGACCGACAGCTCCCCTACCGAGCGGATCACAGCCACAGCTTTACTATCATCCTGTGGGCTGGAGCAAGAGCTATAGGAGCCGTTCTCGTCGCTGTCCTCCGTCAGCTCTGCCTCCTCCTCCTCCTCCTCTTCCTCTCTGTCTTCGTCACTGTAGCTGTCCTCTGAGCCGCCGGCCCGAGGCGACTCCCCTCCATCTTCTTGGGGGGGCTCGTCGAGCTGGAACAGCTCTGACAGCATGTAGTGGGCTGAGGCGATGATCTGAACAGGCAGGAGATGGAGATCAGGACTGGAGTCAGGTTCAATCAAAACTAAACTATGGCATTCTCAATATTAGACAACTGGTTTCCTTTTTTACTGCTGTTACTTGAAACTATCATTTTATCCAGTTGGTTTGAATCCAGTCCAGGACTTTTGTCAAGTCCTTTGTACCTCTATCTAATTGTAACTTTGAAATAAGTTTGCAGTTTCTTTTTCATATCCATGCTTACCTGGGGATGCCTCTCCTGATCCAGAAGTTTGACACAGTTTAAGAGCAGAGTTCTGATTGTGCCATAGTGCTTTCTGTTTTGCCTCGCCTTCAGCATGAGGTTGCTGGCAACTCTGCACCACAAAAACAGAACACAGACAAGAACCTATTACAGTTTTGCACACTTTCATTGATGATTATGTCTGATTTAAACATGTCACTTACATTACAAACAGCTGAATTTCATTTTTGTCAAGTCAATACTGTTTAAATAGCTAATTTGACTCTTTAGGCTTTATAACACTTTTAACACATTTTGTTAACTTTTGTGAACTTTTAAGAGTATCTGACTGAACCTGACATCCAACTAAACATTTACAGATTTGACCAGCTCAACCAAATATTGTAAGCTCATAAAAATACCTATTAAATAATATTTCCATGACAGGTGAAAATCTCTTTTTGGAGGGGAAGACGTTTTTCAGGATAGTTTCAAATGTATTGACTTTCCCAGTTTTCACATCTGCAGGAATCCTGAAGCACAAAGATGCATCTATCTTACTACTTACTTGTACAGCAACACAGCCACAGGAAGAGTGAAGGGATTCTGACATTTCTCTTCTTCAGCCTCCTCACACAGAGTCGTAAGATCATAGAGCTTCACAATGTCACTCCCACTAGCTGTGGAATCAAGAGATAACAGTAGAATATATAAAGTTCGACAAGCGCACAGCGTACAGCACAAGGACAGCCTTAATACAAAAGACTTCCTGTTGACTTAACCCACCTTTGAAAAGCCAATAGGTGTGACCCTCTTTGGTGCAGTTGGACTTGAGGAAGGAGAGGATGTTTTGGGCGATGTCTTTCACCACCCTCGTGGAGAAAGTAGAGTTCTCCAGATGAGGGATGTCCTCTGTTTTTATCATCTCGTATTTCTGCAGGGAAAAACAATGAAGAAATTTATTTACCACGTTTTCAATACCAAGCTGAAAATGAATCATTTTTAAAACAATAATTATGGCAATCATCAAACAGATAACAACAATACTTATTGCAATAGTAGACTACAGCCAAGAGTAATTTACCTGAACAATGCCATTGACGTGAAAGCACATGACAAGCTCTGGGACATTACACATCAGATTGTCGAGCCAGTAGTCAATACCTGTCAGAATGTTGATTGGTTTATTGTTGTCCCTGAAAAACACAGAGAAGGTTAGAGGTTCTGATGAGGTTAAAACAGGTGTAGTTTAATTTCTAGGTCACATCCTGAGGTCAAATAAACTAAATGAAAAACTGATTTCCCCCATCCATAATCACTGTGCATATTCCACAGACATGCTGTGTGGCACTTTTTTCTATGCCATTAAGTATATAGATTAATTTGCATTATCTTGCTGCCACAGACATCGGACCCCAACAGAAAGCAACAGGATCATAAAGGCACAATACAATTGACATTATTATTTTCTCTTTAAACGAGTGTTCATTTCTGATCACGGATGGCAGCAAATGGTTTAAAATACCAACCTGAGTCTCAGACTGACGGCAGGATAGCGACCACCTCCGAAAATAGGCATGTTGGACCCAACCAGCATGTGGATGTCCTCAAATGTCCACATGATGTTTCGCACAAAGTCGTTTCTTAAACCCTGACAAACAAGTGACATCTAAGTGTATATAACAGTGTATACAAGTGTACATTAGACATGAGGTACCATCAGTAATAGAATAGCATTAAGGAAGGTTTTTTTTTTTTACCTGACTGTTCTCCCCCTCGTTGAAAAGCATAGGGAGGTTTTGCTCTTTGGGTACAGACGTCACTTGGCCCAGAGCGAACTTGCTGTCCACAGAAACACTTTCCTGCACATTTAATAGTAGCAATACTGTCAGCGCAGGCAGTGCAAACCAACCCTAAAGGGCCAATCTAACTGAAAGACCCTGGATACTTATTTTCTAATACATCTCACTAAATTTCACATAATTTCTGAACTAACACTCATCTCTCCATTCCATTGCAGGCCCGGCTGCCCCATCGGAGACTACTACAAAACTGTCCAATAACCAACATACTGTACCTGCTTGGGAGCATCTGATTCTTCTGCATCCGACGATGTGCTGGTGAAGGCCGTGGGCCACGAAGAACTGAACTCCTCTGTCCCGTTCTCATCCTCCCCTTCAGTCAGGGTGTCTGGTACAGGCTCTGCAGCCCCATCACCATTTATACTTTAGGGGAATACGGAAGTTGTTATGGGATAAGACTAGAAGCATGCACCTTAAATGAAGTGTAACCTAACGGCCCTGGAAAACTTGCTTCCATAATACGAGTAAAACCAAATTCTTACCTGTAGTAGAGGAACTTTGACAGGATTGCTTTCTGATACCAGTGCTCTTTACTCTTCTTTTTCCTCTGCCACTTCTGATCTACCAGCCGCTGGTAAAACTCTTTCAGCCATGTCCAGTCTCCTGTCTACAACACGCACATACAAGGGAGAACACAATCACTTAAACCGCATACTTAAAAGGTTGAAAAATAAAACATTTATATACTAATCCTCGTAAGGGATTAGACACTATGCTTGACTTGGAAAAGTCTGGACTAAGCCCTGCTGTACCTGAGAGGATCTCATAAAGAGCTCCTGAATGTCCAGCTCATCCAAAAGCAATGTCCTCCCCACCCGGTGAACAGCCATACTGACGTGGGACTTGCTGTAGGGAATTTTCAAAAGCTTCTTGATGTTCTGAAACACGACAAGAAAAAGCAACATTAACATCAGGAGCATGGGCATGTTTCAGAAACAAAGAAAGAAATGCTAGCTTTGCAACAGCTTCACAAACCTCCGAGTCTGATACCACGTCAACATCGTCCCCGATGCAGTCGATGAAGTCATAAGCCATCCCAAAACTGCAAAAGAAGAAAAGCAGCCACTTAAGTGTTTGCAACTGGTGGTATGGATTAGAGTCTCGACTGATTTACCAATATTCACTGCCCAAGAAAAGGCTTACGCTGAATAATCAGTATCTGTGATTTACCCACTGACAACCCCAAAATAAGTGCAGATGATTGAGGTGAGCTGACATATCACACTAGGTGTCAATCATCATACTACACGGCAAGGAACTGTTTCACAGTACTGCACTGTGTTTTTTCCCCACCACTGTGGGTCAGGAAAGGTGGCTCACATGTTAAAAAGATAGCCAACTCCTTTTACTAAGCAAAAACTGAATGTTTCTGCGAGACACAGTTTCACATAGAAGCGACAGATATCAGGTGCAGTAATAGCAATCCTCACGACGTTATACCTGGAGAAGGGCTTGCTCTTACTGCTGGAACCTAATATAGTGGTGCCGGCGCTGCCCAGCTGGGGGTTTTCTCTCAGCCAGTTGGCAGGAGGCAGCTTCAAGTCCGTCTTCTCCTGCAGCAGCGCGTAGCTGGTAGGCGGTGGGGCGGCGGAGTACTTGACCACGGCACGGCTCTTTATTTCACTGCTGCCTGTGCATACTGCGGAGTCCTTCAAGATAACAAGGTCAATCTATTAGCATTTCACATGGCAAACAACCATGTTTGCGTCAGTGTAACGTGGCCTCCTCGTCCTCTGCTCGGTGTAGCTACTCACGTGTTTGCCGCTCTCTCCTGCGCAGGAAGGGCCACCGATGTCTTCCTTTGCATCATCCAAGGGGATCCCAGGCGCTCTGTCCCCAGCCGATGCGCTCATACTGGACACACGACGGCTCAACCCAGCAAACCGCGGCACCGTCTTAACTCCTAGACGACCTGTCCATGCTCTGGACGACTCGTGGACAATCTAAGGAGCGGCATGCGTCGATAAAGTCAGTGATGTTTGTGTATGTCTCTGTTTTGCTAGCTTGACAGGCTAACTCCTCGACAGACCAACCCCGATTCGAACAGCTGTAAACACGGTTGTTAAATTACAGTCGCTTTGTTAACCTTAGTAATGTTTAGCCCTTAGTTAACTACTTAAATAAGCCTGCAGCTTCTCCTCTTCGCGTCACTAGCCAGCCAGTCTGTTGTTGTGAGAGCACACGTTAGTGCGAGTGCAGGAAGGAACAACTTCCGGTTTCGCGGTAAAAACAAAGTCCAAAACTCATCTTGTGCTTATTTCGACAAACGGACTTACTTCGCATTTTAGAAGGAAATTACACACGATAGCTTATAACAGTTTATAACGTAGAATGTTAGCTAACGGGATATATTTCAGCTATTGCGACTTAAGAGAAAAATCTATGAACCGGAAGTACTTTCAGAGTTAGCTGTTCCGCCTTTCTAGAAGCATTGAGCACATTCCATTCTACTGTATTTTATTCTGAAAATAACGTGGCTGTTTCAGAGTGTGTCGACTGGTCTAAACTGTTGAGTTTAATACGTTTGAATACATTTTACAGTCAAATGGCACCAAAAGACTATTGGTAAATTATTGGAAACGTAATGTTATACGTATGTTAAATGAAATACTCAGCAGCAAAACGAAAAGTTCCAAAAGCAAAAACAATCAGGTCGCAGAACGCAATATTATATTGTATTATATTATATTGGCAGGGGATAGGAGTTATTGACCTGGTTAAAGTTCCACACAAATCATTTACATATGTACCAATATACAAATAACCATATACAACAAAATAAACTTTCAAAAACTGTGACGTCACGGTTAGGAGGCTGATGGCATTACGACATGTTGCCTAGCATTAACTGGAAAGTGGTAACGTGTAAACTTTTGACTTTATAAAAACAATGACCAGTCCGCACCACAGCAGTGATTTTAGTGTGTTTTTAACGGATTCTATACATTAGCTATATGGTGAAAATGTACGCGACTTATCCGACTCGATTATAAAGTGAATACTGCCATTTGAAGTTAACTTATGTGGTAGTTTAACACACAGAATCCCTCGTCTGTCTGTTTCAGCTGAGAAGCCTCACAACAACATTACTCACGTTTTGCCCCGTTAATCCTGCGTTGGCTATCTAAGAAGTTAAGAAGCTCTATTTTACGGAAGCTCGTTAGGGTCGCATGTGATTTTTTTTTTAGTTCTGACTTTATTCTCAGAATTCAAAAAAAAAAAAAAAAAGGAAGAAAATAAATAAATAAGAGTCAGAATTCGAGTTCCACGTCTCCATGGCAAACCGAGATCACGTTTCAGGCCGTTTGCTGCCCGTTTCCATGGTCACCTGTGTTTGCGTTAGTTAAGTTGTGTTGAAATCACTCGGCGGACTCAACAGCTCAAACCATCGAGATGGTAAAAGGCGGAAAGCGACATTCTCCACTGAGCAATGACGGCAAATGGGTAAGAGATTCATCTCGTCGCGTCATGACGACAAACATCCAACCGTGTAAAATGAGCTTTTCCTCTCGTCCTCGTCCCAGTTCGCTCATCCAGCTTTACCAGGACCCGAGACCAGGAGCCCTGAGACGTGTACAAGCACCGGGATCATGCTGACTCAAGTTAAACCCTCGCTGCCTCAGGCTTTGAACTTCAAGCGCTATCCTAAATATAAAACCCAGCAGGTGTGTGTGCGCAGCCCATAACTGTCCGGTCACTGTGACCACAAGCCTCATCACAGTAGGACAGATGACTTTCATGCACCTTATTGTCTTGTTGTTATGTCTTTTACATTTATTGTATTGTGTGTGTGTAATGTTTACATTTTTAAGTGCTTTTATTTAATTTCTTCTGTCTTGATTTTTGAGCTGCTGTAACAGTGAATTTTCCCCCTGTGGGATCAATAAAAGTTTATCTTATCTTAACTTATCTTATTCCCCCCCCCCCCCACACAGTGTAGTCATGGCCCAGGGCTG